>CAKOAT010097376.1:391022-551689 GCA_932364175.1 Eruca vesicaria subsp. sativa
TTTTAGGAGTTTTAAAGTTTCGGGTTCTTTCGGATATCCATTTAAGTTCGGGTTCGGTTCGGATAATACCCATAATCCAAAATACCGTAAAACAAGATCCATTCGGTACTTATGTCGGGTTCGGATCGGTTCGGGTTCCTTTTTATCGGGCCGGATTCGGTTCGGATTTTCGGGTTCGGTTTTTTTGCCCAGCCCTAGCTATACCTATTTATTGATCTTATTTTTAATTTTAATTTAGAATTTCAGGACTTGTCTACTACGGTAAGTTTTAAATCTTAAACCACATCATTACGAAACCTATATCTACGGGTTTAATTGTTCTCGGACTCTTGATTTGAACATTGGTTGTAAATATGTCATATATGATACATGTGATGTACATTACTATCAACATCTAAAACAAAAAAAGAAAGAAAGAATTTAGGTTAGTTGTGTTACAACTGAGGTGCGTTTTTGGTTAATGTGGTTAATGAAGGGGTCATGAAGATCAAGGGAAAGCAGCTACACAGTACAAATCAGAGCAGCGATCAAAAATGGTTAAGAAAGGCTTCAGACTCCATGGAAATACTGGCGATCAATGGAGTGACCTGCAAGGTTTTGCCGTGGCTGATCGTTCTTTCAAAGTCCCAAATCCATTATACTATATTGCTTGATCATCTGATGTTGCATGTTATTTTTATATTTATAATGTATTAATATAATAAAAAAGATTATGGTCGTCAAAACTCACTGGTGAAATTTCACGATTAAGACAATTAAATCCACTTAAAGAAGTTATTGCTTTAGTTACAACGGCACCATATTCTTATAAAACTTTTCCATACGAAAATGAGCATTATCAAGATCGTCTTACGTATAATTTGAGTAGGTGTTACACCATGTACACCAATTAAAATTTTAAATTTAAATTATATTAATTTAATTAATATTTCAGATTTTATTATTTCATACTAGTATTTAATATAAATTTTAATTTAGCTAAACATAAAATTAAGTTAAAATAAAAAATTTAATTTATTCAAAACTATATTTAAGAAAAGAGATATATTTTTTGATAAAAACTTAAAAAGATGTGTTTAAGAGAATTTACATGCTTATAAATTACAATTCGAAATTTGTAAAATATTTCAAATTTCTATTATCATATTATTTATTATCAGATTTACATATAATTATTTTAACAGTGATGTATTAGTTATATCTATATTCTAAAAAGTTTACCAAAAATATAAATTTATATTAAATATAATTGTTATGTCATACTTATCCATAAGTTATGTTATCAATTATAAAATGTCATGACATATTTTTAAATGAAAATTCAAATAATATGTCTCAAATCACTTTTTAAATAATGTATAGAGGACTAAGACCATGTTTAATGCAGACACGGAAACATAGGTAATTTTTATTATTTTATTTTATTTTATTTTTTATTTTTTGTTTAAATTAAAAGAAAAAAGAGGAGAAAGCAATAAAGAGTGTATGCAACTCAAAACAACGTCCCTTGGTGGAGCTCCCAAACACCCGTTCCTTATTAAAATGCTGGACCCCACCAATTTCTTTATCATTTCTTTTGCTAAGAGACCTATGCTAAGAAACATCATTAAACATGCTCTAAGAGACTAGGAACTAACTAATCATTCTAGCCATATTCCGTAAATACCCATTTTGGAAACATTCTTATACAGTATCTGTTAATAGTGACTTAAAATTTACCCAATGGTAAAAACAGTATCAATTAACAACAACCACTTTTCTTTGCCATTTACTAATTTTATTTTCTAGTAATCATGGAGTCCAAATAGACAAACAAACATAAAAGGAAAATTAAAGAATTGATTCTTGCTTAATCAAATATAATATAAAAGTACGACGTAATATAAAAAAAATTGGTACGTAAGAATCTTTCTATTATAATAGAAGTTCAGTGTGAAAAATGGATTCCACTTGTCGAAAGAGAAAATATACAATACTAATAAAAATAACAGAATAAATAAAGGTAATCTGGTTAACAAACCCAATAAAGGTATTTTATTATCTGATTATTAGTTCAATTTCAGATTTTAGAACAAAGACGTTCTCCCATAAATATCTCATAATAAATCTAATAAAATAATGAAAAAGGTTGGAAAAATGTAAAAAGTAGAGAGAATGAATATTGGTATAATATTGGTATAATAGGTTTATCTGATGCTACATCTTGGATTCTTCAACAATGGTTGCAACATCGACCACCACAGCCTCAAGCTCCTTTTGCAATTAATGATATATTTTTAATGTTTTAAATATTAATACAAAATAAAAAATATATTTTTATTTATTAGTTTTTGACACTTTTATTTGTTTTTCAGTATACTTATACAGTTCATATTTTTTTTATTTTAATTCATGTTTTACTTTAAAGTAAAATACATAAATTGAAACTACAACGACAATCTTTTGTATATAGGTCAAAATCAATCATTTATATACGGAAGAAAGAATTACTATCATTTTTGGAAATAACGAATTTCGATAATCGTCAGTGAAGATTCTTCACGACAGCTTTCTCTAGGCCAAACAAAATCCATTTAAGTCATTTGTCATACAATACGGATATCTCTCATTTTTATCCGGTAACATGTCAAAGCTCTCCTATTTTTAATTTAGTTTGGTTGTATATATTTTTCTTTCCTCGTGTAAATTTTCATTTGTCAGTTATATTTTTAAATTTATTTATTTTTGTAATGGGTATATGATAAGTTGTATCTCTTTTGAAAGTTATATACATTTTTAATATGAAAAGTTAAAACCAAGGAAAAAGTAAACAAGTCTTAACAAGCATATAGGGGAAAGTATTGTAATCAATATTATTTACCAACATATATATTAAACAAAAAAATTATACAGTTCATTCTAAAGAAAGAAAAAAAAAACAGACGAAAAATTTAAAGAACAGAAGAAATGAATTTAAAAATAAATATTCTTATATCTGGTTCTATATATAGCACTATCGATGATTTTGATGCAAATTTATTGTTTTTTTTTCGTCTTTTCTTCTTTAATATATTTGTCAAAACACTTATCTTTTTTTGACGCTACTTATAAACCCTTCACCATGTCGAAATCATGCATATATAATTTCTTTGGTCAAAGATCGATCAGTTTACCATTTCCCATTATATGTTATGATGGTGACGACAATGGAGATGACCATCATGATAAGCATTGATGGCAACACCATTGTGATGAGAGGTCATGATCATCAGATTGGAAAATGGTACTACCCATGATGATCTTGATTGTTAGAAGAGTCGGGGGCTGGCCAAAACGTTGTTGAGTACTTCAACCATTCTGCTTCTTGTTGGTTCCCCATCGATGATGGTCCCTGCACCAATCAATATTATTTCTCAGCATATACACACACATATACATTAATATATAAAACTATATATGTGTGTAATAGACTAATAGTGCGCCTGTGAGAGCATATATGTACGAACTATTCTTTAAGAACCGAGCATACATTATGGCTTCTTTTATATTCTTTCGGTTTTAATTTAGTTGTAGATAAAAAATTATTACAAAAATATAGTTTTATGATTTCATTATAAAATTTATAATTTTTTATGTTATTTTATTTTTATTCGTTGGAATGTGATTAAATTATAATAATGATATTTTATTTAGAAATATACAGAATTAAATATATATATATATATATATTAATTTGTGTGTATAAATATAAAATAATAATTAAAATGAAATAGAGAGGCACTGAGATATATATCAATATTTTTGAAATATTTATATATGTACATAAATACTCTCCACTAAGGAATGCAGACATGCTGTCCCCCACGAGAACACAATGAAATCTACTTATGTCTATTACCGAACTTGTCTCGCGAGGTACTACGCATGAAAAAGACATAATAATATTTACATATACTCACATATGTAAAAATGCTCCATCATTGCCTTCTTAATTAGTTCTATAATGCTTAAAAGGGAGAAAAGGAAAGAATCTGAAAAATTGTACTGTTCTTCTTTAAAAGGGTAATCTATAGATAAAAGAAAGCAAACTATATCAAAAGCAAAAACGTCTCACTTGCTTTTTCTTTTGTGGTTTTGTTAATTTACTTAACTCTATTTTAAGTCTTTCCAATTAAGTAAAGAATCAAACTTAAAGAGAATATATGTAGTTTTAAGTGTTCTTCCCATGCAAAACTGAAAAAGAAAAAATAAAGGAAAAGAGTTTTAAAAATATTCTCCACTTTTATTCAAATGTAACATAAATTATTCAAATGTAACATGCGTCGTTATCTTCGACCAAGCAATGATCATTATAACAATCCGATTTAAAAAAAAAATTGCTTCAACTTTACAGAGGGTGCATTTTAAATCGAGAATCCAAGACTACTCTCAATTACATAACTACATTTGATTCCAGTATGTTTCGCTTGTATGATGAAGCTACAACATATTACTGGACGCATGACATCATATAATAAGGTGATAAAAATCACATTTAATACAGTAATATATATATATGTACGTACATATGTATTTTTTGCTTTAAACTCATGATGGTAAAAAGAGGGGGTTCCCATGAAATTAAGTGTCAAAAAGGATTAATAACTTACATCTTTTACATCATGATGAGTGTTCGAAGAAGAGCAGCCCATTATGAGTTCTTCCAATCCAGAACCCGACCTTCCTCCCATCTTCCCATCATTGTGTTGCTCGGCTCTTTCTTGGTCTTGTTGTTGTTGTGTCTTGTTCAGTCAGAAAGACAAAGGTCATTTCAGAAAAATATTAATTAATTTTTAAGAAACCTGTCTTTAAACATTAAAATTAATAATCTTGTCTCTTAGACCACATTGGTTTTCTACTTGTTTGTTTGGCTGACACTAAAAAGTGGCTTCGCTTTTGTTGGCCTTTGGATAATGAATAGTTGGACTAAATCAGGCATACTTATATTCAATTTTAATTGATATTTTTTTATATTCAAAAAAAAAATTGATATTTCTTGACCAATTATGTCTTCTTTTTTTGTCAAACAACCTATTATGTCTATGCCCTTTATTTTTCATAATTTATTCTGGTATGACCCAGTTTGCATGCTTATGTAGTCCCATCATTGTAAAGTCACATGCATGCAAATATCTTAAAACCCTAATTTGTACAGCTTAGTAAAATACGCATACACATACACATATTAAAATTGTACGTTGAGACCCGTATAAAAATGATAGGTTCATGACTCATAAATCAATTTGATTATTGAACTATAGTGATATTCTAGCTAACCTGGTCGTATTCACGAAACTATAACTTTCACCTAAAGTAATTAATAACATCGAGCTGAGGTGGGGGGGGGGGTGTGAATTGTGAACGAAACTAAATAATATTTTTCCCCTAAAATGTGTAAATAAAAAGAGAGAAAAGAATAGTTATCTTACTTGGTATTTTTCATTAGGGAGCAAGATTCTATGAACATGATAAGGATTATCGTCAAGGATATTGACGGGGGCACGGTGAAGCGATGTGGATGGAGAAATGATGGTTGATATTGGATGTGTAGGCTGGCTTATGTTGAATGCATGATACCGTTGTTGTTGCTGATGGTGGAGATGATCATGAGCCACATGATGTGATGTTGATGATGGTGATGCTTGATGACGAAGTTGTTCTGCCATAACATCCTCACATGTAGCTTGCCTGGTCTGAAGAGTTTCCCTCCTCGCCACCTGAAAATTATTAAAAATTAATTGATATATATATATAAATATACAATATTTGTTGTTCCAGTAGTTGTATTATTTTACTATTTGTTAAGACCGTTGCGGTTTAGACATTGTTTTCTGATTTCATCACGTCGGGTGAAACTTTAGGTCATATTGTTAGTTAAAATTGATTATCACTAACCGTTCATTATTATCACTTCGGGTAAATCCTCTTGTAGATACATGATACTGATAGATAATAAGAAACAATCCCTCAAAAAGGATCCCTGTTTGCTTGCAATGCATGCAAGTACTAACCCTAATAATACTTTTGTTACCACATTCACGTTTTTTAAATCTCGCTTTAATGCCAGTGCGAGACTACATAGTGGAAATTGAGTTCAAAATCAAATAATTATTAAACGAAGATATTCTCCAAAAGTATTTTTCTTATTTGCATAAGAATATTACCCGATTTGATATATATATATATATATATAGGATTTCTGGATATATACGTTAGATTCTCCTTTTGGTTATATTAAATTTAGTTTCTATTGTATTTATCTCATTTGATATTTTATTTATAAAAACCAATTTTAAATGGAAAATAAAATGGCGCATACCTCCTCGAAGCTCTTCATAAATGGAACAAAGCTGAGTTGATCCATTGCATAACTCGAGAGACCAGCCGCTATAGCTATACCGCCACCACCTACTTCATCAGATTGATTTGGATGATTAACATTCATAATCTCTCTAGACGAAGAACAACTCCCACCACTGGTAGTGCCACTATCTTTCCTCATATTATACTCTCCACCGCCTCCGCCGCTATTTGCTTCACCGCCTCCACCACCTATAGCGTTCAAACTTGACGTAGATGACGACCAATTGCATTGCCTAGGCTGAGTCTGATAAAATATCTTAGACACAACAAGCTCTCCTTCTCTCTCTTCCTCATGTGTCCCCAGGTGATATTGATGCATTACCCAATTGGTTTTCTCAGGTTTTCGATTCTTACCAAAATTGGTATACAAAACCAAAATCTTCTTACAACCTTTTTGCTTACCGTTTACCATAACCGGTCTTGTCTTACCGGTCTTATGCCACCTTGTCTCCCCGGAACTACCACTTCCTTGCAAAGTATTGTCACATTCCGTTTGAATCTTTCTTCGCTTTCTTGTTCCCGTTGTATACGCCTTTGAGGGTCTATGAAAGAAGTGTCTGCTTAAACCATCTCTAGTCACTCCTACCATATTGAAAAATAAATAAAATATTTCTTGTTAGTTTATATATTCTTTTTAAAAAGAAGTTTATATGTTTCTTGTGTGACCCAAACTGAAAAGATTCAAATGTTGGTATGACCCAATTCTCTATATCTGGTCCAATCAAACAATCATATAGTATAATGAAAGAGATGCATATGTGATTTATAAATATGGAATGCATGAAAGTAACAATATGAATAAGTATACAGATATATGTGTGACCAAAGCTAAAAATAATTCAAACTTTGGTGAGACCCAACTTAAAAAAATAAAAATTTAGTGTGACCTATAGTCATATTATACAAAACATATATTATAATGAAGATATAAATATATATAACGAATTAACGATCGATGTGATGCATGGATCGTGTATAAAGATGTATGTACCAGGAAGTTTTTCGGGATGCGTGTAGCAAATGCCGTCTTCGCCTTCAATGGTGGGGATGAATTCGTCAATTAAAGGGTGAGATTTGTTGTCTTTAACTAAGACTTTTGCCTCTAAATGTTCTATCAACTCTTGATCCGTTGGGTCAAATTTCACTCCTGCGGGTAAACCAACCCAATTCTGCTATAAAGAACAAAGGAAAAAAAAATTAAAATAAAGAACAAGAGAATATAAAGTGTATATACAGCTATACATATAAAGACTCGTATATAGACGCTTTAAATTTGGATTTTGAATTTTTGTAAACGAAAGAATAAAACAGAGAGCATCATTCTTGATGTTCTTCATTGATTCTTTTCTTTTCTTTTTTTTTTCTCTTAAAAACATTTACAAGTGACCTAAAATGAGAAAAAGATGGTAGAAAGAATGTAGGGCCCCCAAGAATGTATCTATAAGTTAATTAAAAAAAGAAAAGAATATGACTTACTGGTTTGCCCTCGATCTTGTGGCCGCAGCTGGGACACTTCTTGGATCCACAAAGTTGATGCTCTTCGATCTTTGCGTCGATTATATCCGAACCGGTCACTGTACCAGCAGGATTAGTTTTGTTCATCTCGGTCCCTAATTAATTCCTTTGATCACTATCTTATCCGTCTCTGATCATTTCCGAGAGTTGAAGTGTTTATATATATAGAGAGAGAGACTAGGAGAGAAGATTTGAATAAACCCTCTTTTACTATTGAGAGAAACCACTGATTTTGAGGAGACAAGACAAAAGAGCGGTTTTCTTGAAAACCTAACCGACACAAGAACAAGACAAAGTAAGAATTTATGGGGAACTAACCCTCAAATTATGCTAAAAGGAACAAACTTGGTCGAGCAGAATAAGATCTGCAAATCAAGAAAGAGAGAGAGAGAGCAAAGAGGAGAGATGATTAATAAACGACAAGGTGAGGGAGAGAAGAAGAGAAAGTATGAGAGTTGGGATGTGAAGGGTATAAATTAATAAAAAACATACTAGAGCTTTTCTAGGGAATTAAATATACTATATAGTAATAAATTCAATATATAATTATAATTATAGTACCATATATATATATGTATGTGTCTATCTCAAACTTTAACTGAAGATGTAAGCGAGAAAAAGGAAAAGGTGGCTCTGAAACCCATTCACTGACCCACCTTTTGTTTTGCCTTTGCCGGTTTAAGAAGCCGCTATGAATCTTTGAAGCGGTTCGTTTACATTTTTTTTTTCATCAAAGCGGTTCGTTTACATATATCTACATAATCCACACACTTTTTAATATTCGTGACTAGATTTACTTATGCTTATATACATTTATATATACGATGTATAGGTGTCTATATATACGTGACTGTACATAGTGCATACCTTAAAACATCACAAACTGTTATTAATTACAAATCCGCATAAATTTATTTTTGATTTCCTTTCTAGAAAGTCTAGTATTAATTAGAGTTGAATTTTTTTTATATATTATATATTTTTTATTTAAACTTTTAATGTGAGATGTTGTTTGATATATCACAACTTTTATGTAATATAATGCGTGTAAACTAACTGCAAAAGATATAGATATTTTACATAATATCTCTATGATTAAATATATATTTCATGATGGAATAATGTGAGTTTCATTACGATGAAGTATAAACTTAGACAAAATGGCGTCCTTTTTAGAAGATATATGATAAAAAAATTTTACTTCACCCTACTCTTCGTAACATTTTGATTTGTAGGATAACGTCACTATAGTCACAATCTAAACATCGAGTTAAGGAAAGTTTTGAATATGTTGATCTGATCGAATGTTAAGACTCAGAAGAAAAACTGTAGACTAAGAAACAAACAAGAATAAGAGAAGATCTATCAAAGAAAGAAAGAAAAAAAAAAGACGAGAAGAGGAAGAGATGTCACATGGGCATCGAGCTGGGGAACTGATCATTATACTTTTGTTATTTAAATTTGGATTTCCTTTTGGATTATTTTAAGTAGAATTTTTGCAGAGAGAAAGGAACTGAGGTTGCTTGACAAGTAAGGCAAATTGAGCAGTGTGCGCATCATATGGACCACACCATCTCTTCATTTTATGATTATATATTCGTGTTTGTAGTTAAAAACGATATCTTAAAGCGAATATTTTTAATTTGAATTTTGTACGTATTGTATTATATATGGTCACCTTGGATATCCGTTTACGTTAGCATGAATTAAAGAAATCATGCCAATTATTCTTTTTAATTACATATGTTTCAACTTTCAAATCAGACAATAGTCTCCTTTTTCCATAAAAGGTTTAATGAAATAAACGTTTACAAAAAATGCAATGAAATAATCCTGAAAATACTGGTAACTATTAAGCTTGCTAATTTAAAGTAGTGTTCCTTTTTTCTCTTTCTGTTTTGGATGGAAGAAGTAGCTGTTCTCAAAACATATTTATTGTACGCGTTCATACGATTTCATAATACTCCAGATGGATATATGTTTCTTTCAGTAATCTTTAGTATCTTGACTGTAATGATTATAAAGCTATATCGTATTCGTATAATCAATTTTCTTCGTTTTTTCATCAATATATACTGTCAACATAATAAAGGGACAGAGCGAATAAATAAAATACGAGGGTAGAAAAAACGCGTACCGTACAACTAAGCTTCATCTCACCTTCATTGAGATTAGGACTTCTCTTGTTTAAGCATTTTGTATATCTTATTTCAGTCTGTTGTATTTGCTTCCTTGTAATAACTATCTATTTGGCTCGGAGAGCTTTATTATCATATTCTCTAAACATTTTTCTATATACATGAAAAGTAAAATCTATAAAAACTGAGGTTTAACCAAAAGTAATCATAAACGCAAAATATAATATCAAAGAATTCGTTTCTCGGAAAAAAGAATATCAGAGAATTCCGCTCAAAGCAAATTTAGATTTTAATAGAAGGAATTGTATTTTATGAATAAAAACTATGTCGTCGATAAACCTATTAACTTTCTTGATTCAGCATGTATTTTGAAATTTCACTAAAATAGGTTAATCTAGAAAGTGGTATGTGTAATAATCTCATACGGCTCTTTATGATGTATGAATCAAGATAAGTGTAGGCTCCACAAACGATGGGTCCATGAGTTGAGATCTTTCGTTTGATTGTAGTTTTAAATCTTTGAACTCTCTTCGACCAATTTTTATTGTTCTGGTTCTAAGAATCTAATTCAAGTTGCCCAATATTCTAGAGCCGTTGGACGGTACGTTCCAAACATATTGAAATTTCTCGATCTGGTGTGACAATATTATTATCAATGTATATTACTGGTTTTTTGTCAACAAATTTTCATAGTAAAATCTTTTTGGATTTTTGATTTAGTAGACGACAGAAATTTAGAAAAATTAAAAATGCCTTTACCAAAATCTTCTAAGAACATTATTAGTGGTGTGATCTCTCCGCTGAGTACCTAATAAATTTTGTTATATAATTAAGTTTAATTGAAAAAGACAAGAAAACTATACAATCAATGACACATAACACTTAAGGCTCTCATTTTTTGCATCGATTTTCAAAGACAAAACATCTATTCCCTATATCCATTCTCATTCAATCTTTTTCAAAATTTAAATGTTTTTGTTGTTGAGAGTTTTTGGGAGAGACCTATCGGCACAAGTTACTCGACCATGCATTGTAACTTTATTGTTGAGAGATTCGAGTTCTGCATATACAAAAAGAATCTCAATCCCAACGGTAAAAAACCACCAAAGGAAAAAGAGAAAAAAAAATTCCTATATGATTATACATCAAAATTATTTACCTAAAGAAAATTAAAAAATTGGAGGGTCAAAGAATGAAATCATGGAGGGACCAAAGATATGTCCTGAATAAAACATATAGATGCCTATGATTGCCTCTTTGTCTGGCTATTATCACATCTTTTGTCATAATTTTGCTTTAAGTATTGTATATAAGTTTTTTTTTTAAACAAATGCGAAACTTCAAAAAGTAGAGCTTCGTATTTTTCTTCTTATCATAACTTTCTAGATCATCTCAATTTTGAATGCTAAATGAAGATATAAATCATAAAGACAAATGAGAATGTTTATTTGTAAAAGTTTACAAATGCATGATAGAAGAAAATAGACATCTTGAACCACTAACAGAAAAACCTTTGCATGATATAAGATCTCTTTTTGCGGGAAAAGAACTCGAGAATATCGGTATTCTGACTGTTAAGTCTCTTCCAAATGTGGTAAATGCATCGAAGATCTTAGAACATTGGTGTGATGTTTGGAATTGGATATACAAATATACATACATAAGAGTTTGGAGAAAGAATTGATAGAAAAAGCCTTTACAACTCTACATGATAATCAACCATAAATTTGCATGTAACTATTACTCTAATGAAAACCCAATCAGACGTAATTTTTATATTCATAAAACAGTTGTCATTAAAAGGAAATGGTGCAAAAGGATAATCTTCGAAATTTGCATAAAAGTTGAATGAAAATAACATATTGGCCGAGGCAATTTATAGTTTTGTTCAATTGGTTCAGAAAACAACTGGGCTACGAAGTACGAACTTACTTGTCCACGGGAAATGTAGAACAGATAAGAAGTTCTGTGGGCCGGGCTTACTGTTTATTATCCTTGTACAGTTTTTTTTTTTTCTTTGAACACATCCTTGTACAGTGTTGGATTTTCTTTTTTCTTCTTTGTCCACACTATTATAAGTATAGAATGGGAAATGTATGATGAAGAATACAACAAAATAGTAATATCCACTTATCCAGCTTCGAGTATTTACAAAAATAATGTAGATAGTTACAGGGGCGGATCCAGAAAATTATTTAATGTGTGGCACAATAAATATTTTTATTAAATTTTATTTATATATATATATGTATTAATTTAGTAAATTAATTATTTTAAATATTTTTAGTATACTAATTATATTATATTATGTAAAATTATTTTTGTACTATACTAATTTATATTATATTATGTTAAATTTACATTACTTTAAATTTTACACTTTATTTTAAAAACTTGAAACAAGTAAATAGTTTTTTATAATGTAAATAATATTCAGTAATACTACATTATTATATTCCATATAAAGTTTTATTAGATATTTTTTTCTTTTAAGTTACAAGTAAAATATAAATAAAGAAACTTTTCTTTTATAAAAGGTAAAAACTAACACTAACAAAAGAAAAATGAATATTCTACTGGATAGGAGAAATGAAAACTTATTCTATGAAAAGATGATTAAAATATAATAAAGTATGTAAAAAAATTGGAAAACAAAAAAGAGTTCAAAGTTTCGAACACTAGTTGTGTCGGACACTAAAAGTCTTTTAAACCAAACGAGCTGCATTTTTCATTTGCCTACTTTTGTACAAGATATTTTATAAATTGGCATGTGGCACGTGCCACACCCTATCAAAGGCTGGGTCCGCCCCTGGATAGTTAACCAGAAAGATACAACCCACACACAAATAATAAACATAATCAGTTGATAATTAGTTTCAGGATATCCTCTTTTTGAACCATTAGCCAGTAAATTGACCATTGTTTTCACCTCCATATCTGTTCTGTAATGAAAACATTTGTTTAACCAAAATTAGGTTCATTAGTGGAATAGAAACATGTCCAGGAAACTTGCCGTACCCTAAATTATTCTTCATAAAGATACCTACCCCAACCTCCAAATGGGCCAAATACAAATAAATTCCTATTTATTTATCAATTATTTACATACACACCCCACATCTTTCTAACAGTTATTAATAAAACCTTTCAATTATTGAAAGAGTCATTTGTCTTGAATCACTTCTTCTTAAAGGCAAAAAGAGTCTCAGAGCAAAACACCACAAACATATTGCCACTTGTTCACTATATCCTCTTCTTCATCCACCAAAAAAAAAAACACATTCACCACAACAACCCCGTGATAACCTGATCCGTTTCTCCATAGTTCTTGGATCATCTCAATCCTTTTTCCTCCTCATTATCTTCTTCAAAGGTGAAACTTTTTTTTCTTTCTTCTCTATTCGTTTTTTTTCTGGTTTGTATGATAAAAAAAAAAACTGAAGTCAACAAAAGACTATAAACCATTTTTTGGGTTACCCTATATATAAAAAATGGAGAATAATAACATTTTCTCTGTTTATTCATTGTATGGATTCATTTACATTCCGTTCACCCTCAAAACAGAGCACGTCGTCTGAACCCGATCATCATCAACATCATCAATTCGGGTCTTTAATCCCTAGACTCGGTAAAAAGTATCGATCATTGAGCTTTGATTCTGGTCTCCTCTTGATTGTTAATCAGAGATTCGAGTCTCCGACAAGGCTGGTTATGGCAACCTCTGCCTTAAACTCCGACAGGAAGATTGTTACCGGTCCAGCCGGTTATATCCTCGAAGACGTTCCTCATTTCTCCGATTACTTCCCAAACGCTCGTGTACGTTGTCAAACTCTTTAAAATCGAAAATGTGGTTTCTGATAAATGCTAGCGGGAAATAAAGTCTGAAACTTTATGAGAAGATGTTTGGTTTTAAAAAGTTAACGTTTTTTGTTGTGATGGTTTTTCAGACATATCCGAATCCGTTACAGAACAATGCTGCTTACTCTGTTGTTAAGTAAGTAACCGTTAACTTTCTTTCCAAGTTCTTTACTTTTTTTTCCCTCGTAATTGAATTAGAAATGTGTAATCTTTATCTGGTTGTTATGTGTTTTCAGGCAGTATTTTGTTGATGAGGATGACACGGTTCCTCAAAAGGTAAGTAAAAAAAGCTCACACCTTTAGGGCATTTATTTTGTCTAATCTTTAATGAAGATTTGTGTTTGGCTCTGTTGCAGATAGTTGTTCATCCTGATAGTCCGAGAGGAACACATTTCCGCAGAGCAGGACCACGTCAAAGGGTTTACTTTGATTCGGATGATGTAGTTGCTTGCATTGTTACATGTGGTGGCTTGTGTCCAGGGCTTAATACTGTGATTAGAGAGATAGTTTGTGGATTATCTTACATGTATGGTGTCAAGAAAATCCTTGGAATTGATGTGAGTCTCTCTCGCTTTAGTCATTCTTTCATCATTGCTCTTAAACTCATTATGTATAACCTTGAGATCAACTGTTGTTTCCAGGGAGGTTACAGAGGATTTTACGCTAGAAACACGATTGATTTGGACTTAAAAACAGTGAATGATATTCATAAACGTGGAGGAACCATCCTCGGGACTTCAAGAGGTGGTCACGACACTACTAAGATAGTTGATAGCATTCAAGATCGTGGGATTAACCAGGTTTATATAATCGGTGGAGATGGAACACAGAAAGGAGCAGCTGTTATATTCGAGGTATGGCAATAACTTTGTTTCTGATGCAATACATTGGTTAATGAACTATCTTGTGTCTGCAGGAGATTAGGAGACGTGGACTCAAAGTTGCTGTTGCAGGGATCCCCAAAACTATCGACAATGACATTCCTGTAAGTCTCTTTTCCCCAATTATTGTATCTTATGGTTGTTGAAGATAATGACTGTTTATCCGTTAATGAATGCAGATTATAGATAGATCATTTGGGTTTGACACTGCTGTAGAAGAGGCTCAACGTGCTATCAACGCAGCTCATGTGGAAGCTACAAGCTTTGAGAATGGTATTGGTCTTGTGAAGTTAATGGGACGTTATAGTGGTAAGCAGTTTTGCTATTAACTTAGTTGAGTTGAAGAGATGTTTGTTAACGAGGTTTCAAGTGTTTTGTGTGCAGGATTCATTGCAATGTATGCAACACTAGCCAGCCGAGATGTGGACTGTTGCTTGATCCCGGAATCTCCATTTTATCTTGAAGGCAAAGGCGGTCTTTTTGAGTTTATTGGTAAACGTCTAAAGGAGAGTGGTCATATGGTGATTGTGATCGCAGAAGGCGCTGGACAAGATCTTTTGTCTGAAAGCAATGAACAGTCCACAACTCTTAAAGATGCCTCTGGGAACAAGCTTCTACAAGACGTTGGCCTATGGATCTCTCAACGGATCAAGGTAAACTTTATAGTTGAGTTTCTTGAGAAAAAAGATCAAGAGATTGATATGCTTTGCTTCTCTCTTCTTCTGTAGGATCATTTTGCCAAGAAGATGACCCTAAACCTCAAATACATAGGTATTTTATATAACTTATGATTTTGCTTTTGTGTGTCTCTGTGAAAAGTGATAGATAGATAAAGATTTGGTTTCTTTCAGATCCAACTTACATGATAAGGGCTGTTCCGAGCAATGCATCAGACAATGTATGCTGCACGCTATTAGCTCAAAGCGCGGTTCATGGAGTAATGGCTGGTTACAATGGCTTCACTGTTGGCCTTGTCAATGGCAGACATACTTACATTCCCTTCTACGTGAGTCTCAGAGCATCAAAACTATATCATCAAATACCCATTTTGAACCAGCCTGTGAGAATCTCTTACATTCCTAACAATAATGGCTTGAATATTGTGTAGAGGATCACGGAGAAACAGAACAAGGTGGTGATCACTGACAGAATGTGGGCAAGGCTTTTGTCTTCAACAAACCAGCCTAGTTTCATGAAACACGATGATAACCACGAGCCAAACCATTCAGGTGGTGAAGCAGGTGCCATGAACTGGTGAACAACTCTTGTCTGGAAACATTTGTCAGAATCTTTGTTTGAAAAGAAAGTAAGGTTTCTTTATTTTAGTAGAAGCTTCTCAAAATGTTTTATAATCTTTTCTTCAAACAAAGAGAAGAGATATACATTTCCTCCTTGGAGAGAATCCATACGGTTATAATTGTGATAATAATGTACTAAACTTATGGTCTTTCTCTTACCAAACTGTAATTTACAACTTTATAATGATAAAATCTTTACTTTTATCATCTAGATTATAGTCTTACTATGTGCTCTTGTATCAAGGAGAATAGGAGATGGCTTGGTTCAACTTCTGAATATCCCATTAACATTTTAAGAAGTTTTATATACATCTTTCTTATTAGACTTTACATCATCATACGTGATGGAACATGAATGAGAACATCAATAAATCAAACTGCAGCAGGCTTGCCATCTTTACGAGGGTCACTAACTGCAGTGAGTAATCCCTTGAATGGTTTTGATCTCTTAATAGAATCTTTACCAAGTTTCCTTCCAAAGTCAGTAACCATCTCTTCTTCTTCTTCCTTGAAACTCTGAACAATAAGTTGAACAATAGCTCCTCCACCAGACATCTCCTCCAGTTCATGTCCCTTCTCTTCGAGAAACATCTTTCTATCTTTAGTAACTCCTATGTGATCCCCGTTAATAGCAGTGAAGTTCTCATATCGAACAACATTCGGTATCAACTACGACAAACAACAACCATTACTTCATCTGAATGTTAGTAAAACATCTATCATTAATAAGTTATTACCTTATGGTAAACTCTTGCACTCTGTACAGCTTCTAAAGGCTTCATCTTCAACACAAAGCAGTTAAGGAAGACTTGAATCACCGCCGCAATTATATTCGTTCCTCCACTTCCTCCAACCACCGCCACCAACTCACCCTCCTTGGTGATAACAAGAGGTGTCATGGAAGATAACGGTCTTTTGTTCGGTTCAATGAAGTTACTAGGTGCAGGAGGGAGATGATCAGGAGTGATCATCTCAGGTACAGAGAAATCATCCATCTCATTGTTGAGTAAAATCCCAGTAGAAGGAGACAAAACTCCACCACCAAAAGGGTAGTTCACGGTCGTTGTCATGGACACAGTGTTTCTATCACCATCCACTATGCAGAAATGACTCGTCCCTTGGTCTCTAAGTTGACTCCAACGGCTCAAATAGTACTCAGGAGGGAACGTAGTGTTGTCCAAGATCCTCTTCCTTATCTCTTCTGCATTAGGCTTCGAGAGCATTTGATTCATAGCGTTTGTAACGTTGACAAACTCAGGGTCTCCAAGATCCATCCGAGCAGCTAACATATGTTTCATTGCTTCTATCAAACGGTGCAGACCAAGATCACTTCCTGAACCAGTGTATAACTCAGAGTAGCTGTTTAAGATGTTTATAATCATCCCAAAACCAACTGTTCCACTCGAAGGAGGTGGCATTCCATGAAGAGTGTAACCCATAACATCCACAGCCATTGCATCCGTTACTCGAACTTTATAGCTTCTTAGATCATCCATTGTCATGATCCCTCCCATCATTTTCACGTCGTTGACGAGCTTCTCACCTACTGTCCCGTTGTAAAACGCCTCCGGTCCTAGCTCGGAGATAGTCTCTAGACTCCGAGCTAGCTCCCGGTTATAGCAAGTGTCTCCTGGTTTCAAAACTTGTCCGTTTCTTGAGAAGATGTTTCGTAAGCCTTTGTCTTTGAGTATTTTAGAAGAGTGCGTTGATATGGCACGTCCTAGATATGGAGCTATGAAATCGTTTGGAATAGAATCTGTTGTCTTATTAAGATAGCAATTGCTCTGTATTTATACAAGGAAAGATCTCCTAAGTAGATAAGGATTCTAAGACTATTACATCATTATCCTAAGCTAGTTAGGACTTATCAAGTCGGTGATAGTAGTTATCCCAATACTCCCCCTCAAGTTGGAAGTGTGAGATTTCGAATACCCAACTTGGACAACAATTCTTCAAACTTTGGACGCGGAAGCGATTTGGTTAAAATGTCTGCTAGCTGATTCCGTGAAGTAACATGTTCTGTGGCAATGAGTTTAGAGAGAACTGCATCCCGCACATGATGACAATCTCTCTCAATATGTTTTGTGCGCTCATGAAAAACTGGATTAGCTGCGATATATATGGCTGATTTGCTGTCGCAGTAAAGCTTCATAGAAGTCGGATGAGTCATTCCAAACGACAAGAAAAGATTCCTCAACCATTTGAGCTCCTTGACAGCCTCTGACATTGCGCGATATTCCGCCTCTGCCGAAGACAAGGATACCGTATCTTGCTTTTTAGTTCGCCAAATGACTGGAGAGGCACCAATGAAAATGATATATGCACTTAGAGAACGTCTGGATTCGGGGCACGATGACCAATCCGAGTCACAGAATGCGCTAATCTGGAGGTTCGGTGAAGAGTCCAATAGAATGCCTTGGCCTGGGCACCCCTTAAGGTATCGGACCACACGAAGAGCAGCTTCCCAATGTGGAAGTAAAGGTTTCTGCATAAAACGAGAAAGTATATGAACCGCATACCCCAACTCCGGTCGCGTATTTGTCAAGTAAATGAGACGGCCAACCAATCTCCTGTATTGCTGTGCGTTGGCGAGAGGCCCGTCGGCAGAGACCAACTGATGATTGAGTTCCATTGGAACTGGGGAAGGTTTTGCTCCAAGAAGACCAGTCTCAGCGATGATATCCAATGCATATTTGCGTTGAGATAAGTAGAATCCCGTGGTGTTGCGAGCCACTTCAATACCAAGGAAATATTTTAATTTCCCCAAATCTTTCATACGAAAGCATTGCTTCAAGTAATCTTTAAATTCCTGCATAGCTGTTGCATCATTACAGGCGATGATAAAGTCGTCGACATAGACGAGGATGTGCAGACAAATTGAACCTCGTACTTTGGAGAAGAGTGACTGGTCGGCATAATCATGTGAGAATCCGAACTTGTGGAGAACCGTGGTGAGCTTAGAATACCAACAGCGCGGTGATTGCTTCAGGCCGTACAAAGATTTCTTTAAACGGCAAACTTTGGTAGGATCAGAGCCTTTAAAACCCTGTGGAAGCTTCATGTATATTTCTTCTTCGAGGTCTCCATGTAAAAAAGCATTACTTACATCCATCTGGTGAACAAACCAGTCATGTGCGGCTGCAAGTTTGAGGATGATACGAACCGTTGCAAGTTTGGCGACAGGAGCAAAGGTTTCAGTGTAATCTTCGCCCTCTTTTTGATGATTGCCAAGAACCACCAGGCGAGCTTTAGGTCGCTCAATAGTTCCATCCGCATTGTATTTATAGGAGTAAATCCATTGGTTTCCAAGTGCCTTCCGTCCTGGAGGAAGGTTTGTAATATCCCATGTATTAGTGATTTCAAAAGCCTGTACCTCTTTACCCATGGCATCACGCCATATCTGTAGTTGGGCCGCTTCTTTATATGACTTGGGAACAGAGTCAGTGGTGAGAGAGGCCATGAAAGCTCGATGTCTATCTGAAAATAATGCGTCAGATAAATAGCTGGAGATGGGATATGGAGTGATACCTGAGACTGTTTCTGGAAGACCTTGATCAGAGGAGGCGAGAGTGTGAGAGGGTTTATTATCATCAAGCTGTGCAGAAGATGAGACGTAGTCTTTAAGTAGGATCGATGGAGTTTTTAGCCTTTGTCCTCGACCAAGTAATTCTGGCAAACCAGGAGTAGGAGGTGGTGAACTGTCCTCTGTTGCAGGTGGTTCCGCAGGAGGTGATGTCGGCTCAGGAATATTTGGAGCCATAGTAGGTGGTGTCTCAGACGCAGGGGTTGGTACAGGTAAGGGAGTAGTTACCGGTAACTCGGGAGGAGAAGTGGTGACTGCAGGTGTGTTCGTAGAACTCCCCCTTGAGTCCAAATCCGGTAACAACCAATCATCAACAGCATCGTCGTAATGGTTCAGAGGTGGAGTGACATACTCATCAGTGGCAATACCCGGGAATTTCGATTCAGAAAAGGCAACATCCCTACTGTTGAAAAACTCTTGTGTTTCGAGATCATACAGGCGCCATGCCTTCTTACCAAAGGGATAGCCAACAAAGAGACAACGTCGGCTTCTATCCCCAAATTTATCTTTGTCACGAGATTTTCGGTGAGCATAACATAAGCAACCAAACACGCGAAGTTGGTCATAATCTGGCTTCTTTCCAAAAAGAAGTTCATATGGCGATTTGCCTTGGAGGACTTGTGATGGTGTATAGTTAATAAGATGGGCAGCGACAAGAATACTCTCACCCCAAAAGGTTGATGGGAGTCGTGCCTGGAACAAACATGCTCGAGCAACATTGAGGATATGACGGTGTTTTCGTTCTACTCTGCCATTTTGTTGAGGTGTTTCAACGCAGGAAGTCTGATGGATGATGCCGTGTTTCTTAAAGAAGGGCGTAAGGACCATGAACTCAGACCCATTATCGGTTCGAATCTGCTGAACCGTTTTACCAAACTGCCTGTTGCTCATAGCGATAAACTCCTGTAGTAACGAGGAAACCTCCGATTTTTCCAACATTAGGTAGGTAAGATACCATGTTAAATTCGGGTTTATTATGGGCTTCCAACTTAAAACCAATTGGTGATTAGTGGATTGGCTCCAACCCTTTATATAGTAGTAGATTACTTTTTATATTTCCGATGTGGGATGTTTCTCATCAATACCCTCCCTCACGCTCAGACATCTAGGTCTGAAGCGTGGACAATGTGGGAATAACATCCACAGAGGGCCCAACATCGGTATAGTAGTAGTAGTTGTAGTAAATTAGGTCAAAGGATCTTATCGCTCTGATACCATGAAATCGTTTGGAATAGAATCTGTTGTCTTATTAAGATAGCAATTGCTCTGTATTTATACAAGGAAAGATCTCCTAAGTAGATAAGGATTCTAAGACTATTACATCATTATCCTAAGCTAGTTAGGACTTATCAAGTCGGTGATAGTAGTTATCCCAATAAGCTACTATGAAACCGTCTCGTGCTAGCGTGATTGCTGGCTTGAAGAGTGGTTTCCATGGAAGGCGGCCGTAACGTTTCCAAGCCTCGTGAAGTCCTGCTAACTCTCCAGGGACTCCCATTGATAATGCACCAATGGATTTTGCATTTGCATCGTTCTTGTACATGTCCTGCATCATCAGTTCAGTAGCCAAAACATTATATAATTTGTTCAAATGTTCTAAAAGTTGGTATAGACTGCAAATCGACCATAAATTCTTAAAATTCGATTTATACAACTCAAAATCAGTTTAAACCGTATTAAATAGATTAAAACAATAAAAAACGATTAGAAATTAAAATCTACTATATTGATCTAAATCTCTTAAATCAAACAATAAGGCTAACTCAAATAGTCAAATACACAAATTTGTCTTTTATTTTTATATATCAAATTTTTATAATTTATCAAAATAATTTATACAACTAACTTAAAAACTAAAATATTGTAAAATATATTAAACAATATAATAATTTATAAACTCAGCATAAATTCCGAATAATCACTGAATAATCAGCATAGTCACTAGTATTTTAGTAAGCTTCCAGTTACTGTTGAATTTGTAATAAGCTTTTGACCTTAGAAGCAGCTAATGGAGCAGTTTCTCTCATGTCAAAAGCCTCAGCTTTGGAATCTTGCGTTGAGCTAACGATCAAGAAAGATCCACCACCGATGCCACTAGCCATCGGATTAACAACACCCACGCATAAGGTAGTAGCCACGGCGGCGTCCACCGCATGACCACCTTTTCTGAGGAAAGAAGCCCCAATCTCCGAGCACCGACCGTCGTCAGCAGCAACAACACCGTTTTCTGATTCAATAGCATCACCAAGTGTTTCATGGCTAAGACTGTAACCATTGGTTGAAGGTTTCGACAGCCAAAATGTTATGTCGTCACTAAAGCAGTAAAAACCTATACAGAATCAAAAAAAGACTTTAACCTTCTGTTACAGTTGAAAAAGTCAACGGTTTTGGAAAGATCATGTAGTAAGTTTGTTGTATCAGATCATACCTGAAGTTCCCAGGCAAAGAAACAAAACCAGAGAAAGAGTAAGCGTCAGGTTACTTCTCTGTTTCTTGGTTTCTCCGACCGTTACTTGGTTGATTTCTAGAAGATGATCAGCGAGGATCTTGTGACCCATCTCTGAACTCTGTCTCTTTCCCCTTTCGATCTTGCCAGAGAGAGAGAATCCACTAAGAGAGTCTAGCGTAAACTGCGAGTTTGATTCCACTTTTGGTCTTTTATTTATTAAAGAGTTATATTTATTAGTTGGTGATTAGGAGTTTATGGAGCAAGTTTGGTGGTGATTTTTATATCTGTAGTGCATGTTTCTCAAAAGTATTATTATATATATCAATTTTAATGTTATTATATCAACTTCGGCCTAACATGCATGGTAGTATAATTATAAGAACTTTTTGTAATGGCCCAATGTTGTACTTACGGCCCAGATCCTATTTAAGTTATCTTGTTTGGTCAGCTATAGCCCACCTACTGTTACAATTTTTTTTTGACCCTACGTATTGTGGGGGTCTTATTAGCCCTCTAAAAATTTGGGACCGACTCTGCCATGAATTTATAAAAGGTACTGTATACAGTGCTCACGATTCTAAACCTCTATTTATGTTTTACTCTCTAGGTTCTTGTTATCTTTTCTCACTTCCTGTCAATTCATTACGTTTTACTGGTCAAATTTTTTGAGTTTCTATTATTATTCTTATTTGATAATACATTATAAATGTTTTGGTTCTTTTCCATGATGGTGCAAAACTACTATTTTCACTTAGACAGATCAGTTTTTAACGACAAAAACGTTTAGAGGGGCCACCGTCCAACCTATGATGGAAAATTACAAACTTGGTATATCACTTGAAGTGAATGAAAGAGACATGATTTGGCTCACTTTATTCTTTTTATAGTTTAACACGAGAAGTTACATAATTTGGGGGTAAAAAGGTTGGTGTTTGCGGTTTCTTAAGTGTGAGTCGTGTGACAAATGTATATTTCATATTTAATTTTTTTTTGTTAATTTTTAGAATACAAATGCAAGGATAAATACAATATATATATATATATATATGAATATATCATAATCTTTTGTAACAGATGTCATATGATATTACTACGGTTTAAACTTCGCATAAACACTAACATACTTAATACCTAAAAAGAAACTTACACAGATCTTATATATTTCTAAAGCATCTTTAAACATATTTAAGCGAAACAAATCAGTTAATTTATGTTCAGTCAAAGCCAATATCAAGTGTGAGTAATCCGGTTCACACGGCTCCAACAGTAAACCAAATATTTATGCAGCTCAAATATCGCACCACAATAAATTCTCATAAGATGTTGGAGTCACGTCGATGTTTTCACGTGGCAAAATCTTAGCCAAAGTTCCAGATTCTCCATGTGTTGCGTCACTATTAAGGTCCACGTTAGTGGTCAAAGGCCAAACAATGATTCAGCCACGTATATTTCTCCGTACAAATTTATGAATAAAATTTTGTAATTTATTTCTGACGGGACGTGGAGAGTGAACAGTGTCTTACGATCAAAGGACTGTGAAGAAGGACACGTGCCGTGAGAATAAGACACGTGGTCCGCATTGTGAACGGTGTCACGTGACTTTGAGGCAGATCATGTGATCCTTTATGTTGAGATTTCATTAGACCATGTGCAATGGGGAATCCTTAGGGGGAGTCCTTAGAAAAATATTAATTTTATAATCACTGGGTCCCATGAATAGTTAAGGATTTTATCCTAAAAATCCTTATGTAAGGATCAATCCTTACACTATTCATGGGCCCCACTGCACACGTGGTGGTCCGTGAGTGGTCAGTTTATTTTTTTTTAAAGAAAAAATCTGAAATATCCTTATATAATCTGAAATACCCTTTTTATTTTTTTCCTAAGGATTCCCTAAGGATTCCCCATTGCACATGCTCTTAGGTCTTACAAATTAAAGAATCTGACAAATTGAAGTATTTTCCAGTTAAAGTAATGTTCCTTATTGAATTCTGTACTGTAAATATTTGCGATCGCATGTTATATATCAAATGTATATATGTGTTTAGAGAGCTTTGTTAATTATGAATCGCAGTTTTCTGTTTATGTAAAATTTTCTGCGATATATACTTTTTTTTTGCTTAAATATATATACTTTTCTGGTATTGTAGATATATATTGATACTAGTCGTTTTGATATATTTATTATATACATATATGAATAATATGATAGCTTATTTAATACTTTCATACATTACATGCTTAGAACATTAATTAACAGTTATCGTTTTAGCCAAAAACCATGATTAAAGAAACTCCTAACAGGTTAACTTTCAGAAAAAAAAACACTACGTAGGGTTATTTTCAACATACATTCACGACTAAAATCGAGATAAATTTTGACAGAAAATTAAGAAAATAATTGGGAATTAGTGGATAAGACCAGAATTGGTGATTGTACGAAATAAAAATTGAGTAATCAAAGAGGAATAAAAGGGATCACGTAGTAGTCATGATCGTGGGATATATATAATACTAAATTTATTAATTGTTTGGTGGAATCATGTAAGAAAGTATTTAAAATAAATCACTAGAAAATATTAAATTTAAGCGTAATGAACGGTCGAGATGGATGGGACATGCATGCATGATCCCTCATGCTTCCTTAAGAGGTGGCATTCTTATCATGTGATTTGGACGCGTGTACGTATACATTCTTTACGTACATCACATGCATAAGCTCCTTTACATTATAAAAACATTCCAAGAAGACATATAATTGGCATTTCATTATAGGATTTATATGTTACCCTTTTTGTCAATCTTAGCTTAAATCGTGTGATGCAAACTACCTGATATGTATATTGCCAGTACCACACTCTGCCCTGATAAAAGCTTATGATCTAATTAATGGTGTTTAAAAACGATTAGAAATGACTAATAAAAAGCGCAATGCGAGAAAGAAAAATATGAGTAACAAAATTACGAAGATAAACGAAAGCCGAATCATGTCGGGTTTGGACAGAAGCAATAGAACTGATCATGATTAAGTGATGTGTCATTTATTCGAATTAAAAATAATAATCATCCTTTGAGTTCTGGAATTTTTGGAGTTTCATAACTATACATCGAAGTTCTCTATGTTATATCGTTGATACTGACTAATAAAAGGGACAGTGGTTAATGCATTGGAGCAGTGTATAATTCGAGGTTGAACCATATGGTGAAATATTATTGTGTTGTATTGTATGGTCGAGATACTCGATGATAACGATATACATAAATTATTTTACAAAATAGTGGAAGACAAATAATGTTTAAGAAACAAAGAAAAAGTAAAAGTAATAAATTGACATCTAAAAACTTGTGGCTGAGATTTCACATTGTGGAGTGTTTTTGGGGTCGCATGGTTTCTTTTTCAAACTTTACATCATGTTCAACTAAATCATCACAACCAATATTTAGTTCAAAACAAATTTCTCTAATTATCAAACTGGTACATTTTTGGTTGGCTATGCACCAAAAAAATCGCAAATACATTTGAGAACAATAAATATCAGCCCAAGAACAAGAATTCCAAATCTATTCTTTTGCCAAAAAAAAATCGATTAAACTGAAGCGAAGACATGGTCTTAAATATTATTTTCAAAGTTCGTGTGTGTTTACCCCAATTTTGGCTTAACGAGGTCATACGGAAACCAAAACCAAAGTTAAATCTAACTGCGTCACTGAATGCGAAAGGTGGTAATATATAGGGTTGAGGAAAAAGCGAGAGGTGGTAATATATAAAGTTGAGGAAAAATGAACAGTTTACCTCTTTAGTTGGAGTTCTATTGAATGGAAAAAGCGAACGGTGGTAATATATAGAGTCGAGAAAAATGAACAGTTTACCTCTTTAGTGGTAATATATAGGGTTGAACAAAAAAAAAAGTTGGAGTTCTATTGAATGGAAAAATAGCTAGACTGATTTTGGACCTTTTGATGTGCCTCTTTCGATTGTATAAAAGTTTGTGATGAATAAATTTATAGGAAACGAGAAAATGAGTGAGAGACTGGTCCCCGAAATTTCACTAAATACTACAAACCCTCTTTTTACCTTTTCTTTGCTGTGCTCGTTTGAGACGCATACAATTATCCACACACATTGGTTAATACTTAATAGAAATTCACTGATCGGTCAATTGTTTTAAAGATGACTAGTCCCATTCTCGTGTCTAGACATATAAGCGCAGCCATTGCAAACATATAATAGGAAGAAACAGATCCTCTACATAGTTTACTCAAAAAAAGATCCTCTACATATATACTACCATTAAAAATAGGCCATTTCCATTGTGTGTGGTCTTATTCAATTACACTTTTAGTTGGCAAACGTCAAACCTGTAACGAACAGTTGAATTGTTTTTAACTTAGATATTACAGAAAATCAAAATGTATACCATATATTTGTGTGATCTTAGTTAGTCATTTCTTTGTGAAGTATGTATACAGGTTCTTAGCATTCTTTTTAAAATGTTTTCCATGTTATTTATTTTTCGAAGACGCGAATTTGATGCATTAAGTGCTATCGATGGTAAATAAATAATCGTAACCAACCAGTGAATTGTTTTTAACTAAGATACTACAGAAAATTAAAATGTATATTAGGTGATCTTAGTTGGAGTCATTTCTTTTTAAAGTACGCAAATAGGTTCTTAGCATTCTATTAAAAATATTTCCATGTTATTAAATTTTTTAAGACGCGAATTTGATGCATTATATGTTATCAATGATAAATAAATAATCGTAACCAACCATTCAACATGTGCTGCTAATAGTGGGGTGCGTTATCTCCCCACCCCATGCTTAGTTTGGTACACTAATTTTAAATATATTACTCTTACTCATCTCCTCGAGTCGGATTAAAATCAGTTTGCAACCTACTTCGCTACTTTTGGTCGATGCTTGATGTTTGGCTAAATCTGCATTTTTATATGCAGGTAGTTGTTGATCATGTATAGTATTGCACCGGTCAACAAGGACAAAGTTTCTTACAACATTTAATGCACACAACAAAAAACCTATAAACCGAGACAACTGCCAATTTTTTTATATACGCATGACAACTGCATGTATTAATTAGCATAAGATTTTACTTTAGAAAAATAATCTAGCATAACTTTTAGATAGATTCAATCTGGACAACTCCGCAGAAGAAGAAAATAATTGAGTTTAAAATTGCGATATAACATATTGTATTTGCAAGTTGAAAGGTAAGTATAATTTTGTATGTTTTCTAAGAAGTAATATTTGATTTTTATTTGTAATATTCTAAACACTGTACAAATCATTTTAACGTATGATATAGTTCACCTAATGATTATGTTTACAAGAAGAAACTGATTGATCCTCTAATGACTTTTACAAGAAAATACATGCAAGAAGACAGACTAATTATTCTTTGAGCAAAGTTTCCATTAAAGTATCAGCAAAAGATAAGGCTGCCAAATATGTAAATGTCGGATAAACATATAAGCGAGTAGAAATCATCTATATAAGTTTTTGAAGTCCGTCTCTTTGATTGGGTTGTGTTTGCAAGTTGAGGGTGAAGAATTAATCTAAGAGAAAAAGCATTGATGAGTGACTCTGTATATCTATGGTCCCTGCTAGGTACTATATAAATCACTTTCAATCAAATTTGTCGTCCTGTTTCTTTATGAGTTAGTACATATTTGAAATTATACAAATTATCCCGTAAGAGCTACGCCATTAACAATGTTTAACCGGTTCAGTGACTATTAGAACAAAGGCGTTGTGTTGTGTGTGTACATCTCACTATCTTCCAAATAAGAATAACTAATAATTGCTCGTTGAATCCATATGAGCTACACGTTTTTAGATATTTTGCAACTTGTCTTCTTCGTTAGAACTTAGGAAATATGCTTTTTAAAATAATATATGTATTTAAAAATGAACTCTGGAACACTCTTATATACTGTATATATATATACTATTAATAAGAAATAAAACACGTGTGAAAAAGAGGAAGCACGTGTAATGTAAATTTCATGAAAGCAAATCATCAACTAAGTTCTTTAGCTGTCTTTAATTTTTAAACTCTTTAGCATCTTAAAAAAAATATTTATCGTTCTCCGTTTAATTGAAACCCTGACTGTAACATTTAAATTGATTTAAGATAAAATAAATAGTCGTTAGAGTAAAAAAGAGGAAACACATAGAAAAAGAAAAGGAGAGGAAAGGATAGATGAGAGGTCGATTTGTGTGTTTGAGGGATATGGAATTGCTTCCTATTTTAGCAAAGAAACATAAATGTTTTTCCTCTTTAATGCCTTTGAACGTTATTCCAAATCTGTTCCAACATGTCTTCTTCATCCGACACATTTCTTATCCATTTCTCTTTTTGTTAAGCCCCCTATCAATAAAATGGTGCTCAAATCTATAATTGTGAGTAATATGTATGATATATTCTGTTTCCAAAACATATCAAATTGCTCTTTCTGTTGAGATATATCGCCTAATAAGTGATCCATTGTGTGTTTACGGTAATATCCTATAATAAATTGAAATGAAATTAGCATAATTTAATTAACAAAATATCAGAACAATATGATTTAATGTTATTTATAAACGAGATTTTATATTCGAATCAAATTGTGAATAAAACGCAAACAAATATAGCTCTGGGATTAAGATTATTATGCAACGGATAAACAAATAAATTATATCTTTAAAATAAGACTACGTCTTAGCCTCTTAGAATTGTATTGAGAGGATAATTATGAAATGGATTAAATAAATAATAGTATAATTAATTAATAAAAAGCCGGATTATCTAGTTTGTCGTCATTCAGCGTATCTAAAACACAACTGACTTCAGAAGACAAAGAGATTTCCGAATGAATCTAAATAATTTGAAGGAGACAATACATACACGGGCCGGTTACGTAGGCTTCCTCAAGGTCACTAGATAAAACCTCCACCTCACGAAAAAATCCAGATAAGTCCATCCCGTGGAGTATTCTGAAGCCGCTGTTACACACGTGTAACTAACGGCCTCGTTACGTTAACGTTTAAACTTATCTTTTTAACAGCAGTAGAAAAGGCAGCTCCTAGTCTTAGGGGGTGATAGTCTTAACCACGGTTAAAATACATAACCAAACCAGAGTTAAGTACTTCTTCTACATAAAGGTTTTGCCGGGATATATCAAACAACAGCAACCAGCAAAAAGAAAAACAAAAACAAAAAAAAGCTTCTTAAAAGATGATGATCGGAGATACTCGCCGGACTTATCCAACGGTGGAGATTCCAACATGGCCAGTTTCCGAAGATTTCACGACGACGACGGAGATTTTCTCTCCCGTGATGAACAGTCCAGATTGCAGCATGCTCGAAGCCTTAGCCGCGTTGCAGCGTTACTTACCCTCCAACGAACCGGATCCGGATTCGGACCCGGATCTATTCGGGCCGGACTCTCCTATAGACGCTTACTCATGCGACCATTTCCGCATGTACGACTTCAAAGTCCGGAGGTGCGCTCGTGGGCGGAGCCACGACTGGACGGAGTGTCCGTACGCTCATCCCGGCGAGAAGGCTCGCCGGAGGGATCCGAGGAAGTACAGTTACTCCGGGACGGCTTGTCCCGATTTCCGCAAAGGCGGCTGTGTGAAAGGGGACTTATGCGAGTTTGCTCACGGTGTTTTCGAGTGTTGGCTTCATCCGGCTCGTTACAGGACTCAGCCGTGTAAAGACGGTGGTGGCTGTCGCCGGAGAGTTTGTTTTTTCGCTCACTCGCCGGATCAGCTTAGGTATCTCCCGAATCGGAGCCCCGATCGGGTTGATTCGTTCGACGTCTCGTCTCCGATGCGTCATTCGTGTGCTAGAGCGTTTCAGCTGTCGATTTCGCCGGTTTCCGGTTCGCCGCCGGTGAGTCCGAGGGGTGACTCCGGGGGTCAGTTGCTGAGTCGTTCACTCGGAGCTAACTCTGTGAACGACGTCGTGTCTTCGTTTAGGAACTTACAGTTTGAGAAGGTGAAATCGTTTCCTTCGTCTTATAACAATCCGTTACGTTGTTATCAGTCCGGATTCGGGTCGCCTCGTGGATCCATCTTGGGTCCTGGGTTTCAGAGTCTGCCTACAACACCAACCCGACCCGGAAATATTGATATTTGGGAGAATGGTTTGGAGGAAGAGCCCGGGATGGAGCGGGTCGTGGAGTCGGGTCGTGAGCTGCGGGCAAAGATGTTTGAGAAACTGAGCAAGGAGAATTGCATGGATCGGGTTGAACAGGATCCGGATCAGAATTCGGGTGAAGGTCCTGATGTCGGGTGGGTATCTGATCTGGTGATGTAGGAAGAGAAGATCCGACCCGTACTCGGATATCAATATCGGCTTTTTTCTCGGATCTCTTCTAAGGAAAAGCGGAGGAGATCTAGAAGTGTGTTCATATTATTTTTTTACTAATTTCGCATTATCCGATAATAATATTATTAAATATGGATTTTGGGGAGGCTTTTTCTGAGAAGACTTTGGAATCTCGTTTGTATAGATGTGCCTAGGGTTTTAATTACGGAACATTAATATATATATTATTAATATTCTATCGTGTTTATTAAGACTATATTGTTAAATGTAACGCACTTGGTTGTTTTGCAGTAAATGAATGCTAATTATTATCTATATGTTTGCTAAGTTTTTCTTTATCCAATTATTAATGGGAATTGTTTAACGATGAATTATCGTTTCAGGAGTTTGACTTTGACTGTATCTTACATAACCTTGAACGGTTCAAAATGAAATAAGTAATTTAGTAACCACTGACCAAAGTTTAAAGTTATGTTAACCAATTAAACACATGTTCAGTGGGGTAACAGAAGCGTTTGGCGAATCGTTGGAGATTGACATTATCCAATACGATATGGCTATATCATAGAGAAGAAAATGACATTGACCAATACAAATTTGCAGGACGGCTAAGAAAAGTCCGACTCTGATTAAACCAGTACCATCTTTGCTTTGATGACCGGGCAGAACTGAGTTTTGATTTATTGAACGACGTACGATGGCCATGGGCGTCATTTCTAACTCATGACCTATTAAAAACAATTACAGTAACGTGTAAAATTCTTACGAGTAAAGAGTAACTGTGTAAATCGAGTTATTTTAAATTTTCTTTTTCTGGTTATCAGATTTTGTTAAATTGTGATAATTTAGAATGTTTGGTAATTAACCTTTGGAATACTCAGTTTATCAGCAAGGCAAAATACACATTCAGAATGAAATTTTTTTTGTGATATACTTATTCATGATAGAAACGACGTTGTGGGTCCAATGTTAGGTATCAAAATTAACATCTTGAAGAAACACATAAATAATTAAATGCAGTATGAATGAATGCAGATACAGATGTTGTTGTATGAGGGAACGGCCAAAATTGCAATCAAAGAATTAGAAGATTTGTGTAGGGCGATTAGGCCACAAACTCGCGCCTAATGTCAAAAAAAGAAACCTAATTACAAAGTTATTTTGTTATACTAGTTTACTTAAAATTAACTGTTTAAGATCAATAAGTTTTGAAGCCTATGTAGCAGTGTAATCAAGGGGACAATTAATCTATTTATGAAATACATTTTTGAAAATTTAATATGCTAAGATGATAACCTATTTTTTGTCATTTATTGTTAGCACAATTTTACATTATTAGTTGACATAAACCGATTCGGGTTAATTAAACAGTGAAAATTATCGATATATCTGGTCATCACATTTTGTTCGGTTAAGTTGTCATAAATTTCACAAAAATCTTATAAAACTTTTACAAGGAATCTTACACGTGTTTAAAAGTTTTAACAAAATTTTGGAAGCTTTAGAAAATGTTGTTTGTATATTTACATCTCAATGACAAATATTCAGCCGTGACAAAAAAAGAAAAATGTATACATTAGTTCTTTGCATCAATGTATTTCTGGTAGTATAACAAACTTTTAGCTACTTTAATAAACTTTAATAAGTAACTATCTCAAAATTTTACAGGTTAATTGAAGTTGTCTACATTTTCCATCTATAAGGATTGTTCATCATCTTCATTTAATAAGATTCAAACCATAATTTTAACATACTATAAATATTATTTTAACTTTTCTCGAGTTTCATAATCTTTGAATCATAAATATAGCCTCTTACTAGCGTTTTATACCTTCATCGTTATCTTAAAACTTGCCCGAACTTCGTTATCAGTTCCCGTGATGGACTGTCAAAAGAAACTCCGAGTGCAAAACATTTTATACTTCAGAACTGTCCGACAAGTTGTCTTTGTGTTCTTTAGATTAGATTATCTCAGACCAGGGCCGGTCTGACTTATTGGGAGACCTATTCTAATTTTTTTTATAGTTATAAAACTATATATCAATAACCTATTAAAAATAAAAATTGTATGTACAGAAAAATATATAGATAACTTATTTTTAAATAATATATATTAATATATAATAACGTTTTTATGTATTTTATATATAGATTAATATATAAAAATAATTATTTTTTTTTAAATTGGGGATTCTTATAATGTTGGGACTCCATACAAATATTTCTTATGCATAGGCTTAGACTCGGCCATATCTCAGACTTGGAACTCTTTGGAAGATTGTGATGATGATTTTCGATAACATTTTATAAAAAATAAAGGTAAAATGTTTTGAACTTTTGATGAAACGACGTCGCGGAGGCAGATATATAATTAAATGTGTTTTGTGGGTAACGCGCTCGCTTTTTTTGAGAAAGATGGAAAACCCCCAAAAGCAAAGAGTTTCCATAGGCTATCATATGCTACAAGAGGCGGTGGTGTTAACTCGCCCTTGGGTGAGAGTGGGCAATCTTCAAAATAGGTTTTGGGTAAGAAATTTATTTTTTTCTGGAAAAATTGTTTCATATAAATGATTGTATGATCAAAATGTACAAGTTAGATACTTAATTTAATAGTTTTGGACATTTTAAAATTTCTAATTATCTTGATCTAGGAACAATGTTGCTAAGCACTTAGATATATCAAATAACTAGGATTCTTACAAAACGCTGCCGTACTGTAAATGGTAATTGGACACTGATATTTTTAGAAACGCTGCCGTATTGTATGACACAACTGGCTTAAACTAAACAAGGAAACTATAACGATTACATTAATACGAGTTTTTTTGGCGCATTGAACAAATAAAACGACTACTTGTAAAACGATGGGGCAGGCATCAAAAGAATTATTTTCGAGATGGACTCTCAAATGGCATTTCTGGAACTAGACAGTCTCATAAGATTACTGAGAACCTAGCCAGGAGGGTGTGTTAGGCTTTGAAGCGAAGCTCTTCTAGCAATTGGGAGTTGTACAAAATCAAAAAAAAAACAGAGAAGAACGTTAGTCAAATATTGCTAAAGATAAAAGCCCCGAGAAAGAACAGAACCAAACAGGCCTGACGAAAAAACTACCGCAAGCTAAAGAGGAGCTGTTAGTCTGTATTGGCTCTGCTTTTGCTGAGGTTTTTGCAGGACTAGGAATTTGGGTAGTAGAAGCAATTATCTTTATGGTTCGGTTCAGCTGTGAAGCTTTTGGTAGTTCCTTTATTAGCTAAGTCAATGACTTGGCTTTCTCACCAGGAAACTCATCAAACACCATAACTTTGACTACCGTAGAATAATATGGTCAAGGGAGCACAAGGTTCAGACTCCATCTTCACAGAACTGTCCGATAAGGTGTCTTCGTGTTCTTTAGATTAGATTACCTCAGACTTGGAACTCTTTGGAACCTTGTGATGATTAAAATGGTGATGTTCCATTAGTATTGTAGATGAAAAATTCTTACTCATCTAGACAGCAATTTTAGCCCCATCTTGGAGGGAACCAAGGTACACAATACCAAACCCTCCTTTACCATTTACCAATCACTTTACTGAAGTTTTTTGTAAAGCTAGAGAGTTCAGTGTGTGTGGTTTATAGTAGTAGGGATTCTGGTATGATAAACATTTGCTTCAACTGTTGTATGATATACAACAACTTTCGGATATAGAATGCAATGGAAAAGTGGTTTATAGTAGTAGGGGTTGCAGTCTTACATTGCAACTCCATAAGCATAGAGATTGGTTGTGTTAATACACCAAATTCGAATCTTGATGACATTAATACTTTATGCCATGTTTTTGAGATTCATACAAAGACTAATCCGAACTAGGAAAATGCTAGAAACTCTGATCCAAACTCCTCTTAGATAAAAAAAACAAACAAACTAAAAACAGAAAATGATTCATCAAAGTCTTTAAACCTTAGAGCTCACAACAAACAAACAAACAGAGAAAATCATAAACTTGGAGCAACTCAAATCTATCTATCTCTTTGCTGACACACACACATACTAATAACGTTTTAGTGCTTTTTTATATCTCAGGTGGTGGTGTTGAAGAAATGGATTTTGAGAGCATAAACCAAACCATCCTTACGAAACAGCTCGCACAAGATACGATCACCTTTCTTCAGTCCGTTCCTCATGCATATGAGGTTCCACTTTTTGAGACACAGACGATCACGCCAAGCTGCTGCTTTCGCTTCTAGCTTCCCATCTTGGTGGTTGTCAATGTAGCTCACGTAATCTTGGAACTTCAGGCAGTAGTCTTTCACTAGCTGTTTAGGAACCCTCTGTATATATAGTTACAAACAATATTAACTCAGTAACTTAAAAGAGTTAAGAACAATTTAAGAAAATGATCTATTACGAGTTCTTAATTACCAGCTCGTATATCCTGTTCTTCACGACTGTCTCAAAACATACATTCTTTGGATCATCTAGATACACCTCTGGATTCTTGATTGTGAACTCTGTCAATAAAAGAAAACACATTTTCAAGATTAAGTATCTACCACGTAAGGTTAATAATGTACTTAAGCAAATGATGTTTAACCTCTCTTCCTAGACGCTGAACGAGAGCTGTTGCTTGTTGAACCAACAATAGAGTTTACTGATCTGAGCTCTCCTGTAAAGACACAAACACAGTTAGTTATATAAACAGAACGTGAGATGATATAATGTGTTTAAGTAACCTTTGTTCCTAGAGTTTGTCACGTTTGGGGTCACGTCAAGGAGTGTGTCTTCGTCAGGAGGAGAGTAGGAGCTGTCACTCATGCTATTGGAATCCTCTGACGTAAACGATTCATCAGAATCTACCACAACAACTCTCTTTTTGCCTGGGAAAATCTCAGCATAAAACAAGAAAACACAGATTGTTGATATAAAAAACTAATCAAACAAAATAATACTAAGTGGTGTAAAAAGCTAATGTTGTGCTTTAGACCTTTGTTCCTGGTTCTTGGGACCCTTGGGACTGTCCTTGCCATCTCAGGTTCAGTGATGTTGGAACCCTCTGAGGAAAAACCACAAAATCTCAGCATTAAGAAAAACAGAGCTTCTCTGTACAAAAAGCACACAAACGAAATGACTTGAGTGATGAAAAGGCTAACCAGTGTGGTTGGCACTGGGGACAGTCTGAGCCATCTCAGATTCTGAAGAAGTGTCTGAGTCTTCTTCGCTGCTCAGATGACAAACGCTGTCTTCTTTGTCATCATCATCATCATCATCTAAGGCTATGACTTGAGCAACAGCTCTGACCTCTTTACATCCTCCACTACCATAGATGCTGACCTTGAAATTGCGAGATCCATCATAAACAAAAGTCAACACGTCTCCATCTCTGAGACGGTTATCCTCGACGAACTTAGGCCACCCTTGTCCAAAATACACCTGACCTCGCCTCTTAGTCATAGCCACCTTCCAAAAGCATCCACGGCTTCCTTGGAGAAGCGCTGTTTTGGGCAAAACAAGTGGTAGCTCATCGTAATAAGACTCCGGAATCATCTGCACATGTACCATTGAAACAATTAAATCAAAAGACAGCTTATAAACAAGAGAGACTCTTAAGGTAAGAAGACTCAAGAGCCAATCTAAACTCGTCATCAAGTTGAAAGCTCTTGCCACAACAGCGGCTTTCCACACAAAAATAACAAGACTTGCTTTCATTTCATCCAAGAGGCGTACAGATAGTTAAAAATATCAGACTCTCCTAAGAAAAACTGATTCAAAGTCCATGACAAGACAAAAAAGAAAAAGGATAGAGAAAGAGAAGATTCTTACCATGGATTCTGAGCTGAAATGAGAGAGGAAGATCTTAAGGAAACGTGGGAGAGCCATTGAGAGGAGAAGATGGGGGGGGGGGAACAGAGAAGATGATAGAGTAAGAGAGCAGCTTTGAAGATGAGTACTGACTAGCTAGTCTTTAAGACAGCTGACAGTGTACTATATACTGCATGGGGCATCTCAGAAAGGTTTTCTTTATTTACTATTTGAACCTCAGATTATTTGCAGAAGAACCCTGTAACTTCTAATAAATTATGGTCAAAGCCAAAATAAGTAGTGAAGAAAACAGAGAATCTTTTGTGTGTGTTTGGAGTGGTCAAAGAAACGATCGTCAAGTACGGTGCCCATCTGATACTGATGCTACTTCTTCCAGTTTTTTTCTCTTTCATATAAAGACACAAACAAAAAGTCCACTTCCTTCGCATGATTAACAAGTTGTACTAGCTTATGATAACTACTACTAGTCTACTACCCTGAAGATCAGATACAAGTTTCTGGCTGATTACTCCTAAGCTGTTCAATTGGGGAATAGTTTTGAAGCATGTGAGGATGATTTATCAGGCAGTATCATAATAGTTATTTTGATAAACAAGTGTTTCTGATCCCTTAGCTGTGAAAGGATTTTAATTTGAGGATAATGATAATGCATCTCATTCAAAAGGACAAAGTAGTAACGCAGAATATTACCGGAAAAAAAAGCATAAATGTCACTTGAAAATTACAAAACGATAAAAATATATGAAAAGAAGTAAATTGTTGATAGCATTCATGACGATGATTCTGCTCCAGTTTAATTTTTACTCGGGGATCCTTTTATATATACATCGCATGTTCTTGTTTATCATCAATGCATAAACAAATCTGCTCGAGCTATAGATGATTAGAGGGCCATCTCAGCCTGTAATGCAGCGAGTTCTTCTTCCTCAGCTGTCCGCTTAGGACCAACTGGACGGACTGGTTGACGCCCTGGAACTGAAGGCATTGGTGTCGGCTGAAGAAGTTGCTCTTCAAGCTCTGCACCTTCTAGCTCTTCAAGCTCTGCTTCAAGCTCATCCTATTATCAAACAAAGGAAGAGAGATCATTAGCTGAACCTAAAAAAAATGATGATGAGGAAGTTAATAGAAAGTTACCTCGTCGAAGTCAGCAGCTGCGCCAATAGGAGTAGACAATGCTTCTTGGATCTGTTTCATGTTCTCTGTCTGCTCATTGATCTCGTCCATTGTCTTGTCCACATCATCTATGTTTCTGTTTTAAAAAGAGCGTTTCAGAGTTTAGGCTTTAGAAACGTCAAAAGCATTAAGGCATAAGAATCACTTATGAACGACTTACGTAGCTTTCTGCATAGCTTTCATTGCAGCAGCACCACTCCTCAAGGCATCAACAGTTTCTGTTGTTGCTTTTGCGCCTTCTAACATAATCATCTGTACGTAAAGAGATATACTATTGTTAAAAATTAACAAACTTACTAAAAGAACACTACTAATTTAGAGAGAAAGAAAAAGAAAAAAGCAGACTTGATCATGAATACGGAGCTGAAAATTGCCAAGCTGTTCCACTTGTTGCTCATAAAGCCTCTTCCTTTTCAAACACTGTATAGCCGCTGCACAAAGATCAACACTAGCGTTTTAGATTGTATATAAAAGACACATGAGTCCTAATTTAACAAGAGTGTGTTGTTTTACCGCGTTTGTTCTTAGCGCGAGTGTATTCTTTGGCTTTCTCAACCTCTTGCCCAGCTTTCTTCAGGAGCACTTTCTCCTTCTTCTCTAGCATCTCAAGCGTCTGCCCATAACCACAATAACGTTACAATAAGTAACAACCATGTGAAAGTAAAAGTTAAAAAAGTAGTCTAAAAATCCTCAAATTCAGATTTAAAGTCAGAATCTTTTCGCCTATTAAGTCTCAAATACATACAAACGAAGAAACGGATCTGGAATTGATAACTAGAATCTAAACCAAACCTAAATTAAAAACCAGAGTAATCTCAACGAGTAAACAAACAGTGACATAGAATAGATACCTCGTTGAGCTTGTCTAATGTCTGAAGAGCATTACCCTCATGCTTGGGTTTCCCAAATAGCCGATTCATCATCGTTGCTTATTTAGATTGAAACCCACTTTGATCTCGATTACTAGATCCCTACAAAATTACAAACACAAATTAGCCCTAACATATCGCAGAAAGAATGACATGGAAGAAGATTTGAGAAAAGATTCAAATACCTGGGAATCTTCGAAGGGTGACTTTTTTTTTTCCCTGGTCGTGTTCTTCTTCTTCCGCGAATGATTAAGATCGAAGGAAGCTACTTTCTTTTTTATCTACACGCGTTGAAGTTAATCTCGTTTACACGTGTTTTATTTTAATTGGCTGATTTGTAATATGTACTTTGTGCGACGCGTCGTACTGAATTGGTTGTTAAAAACCGAGATAACAATCAATTTTAGAACCGAACCACTGTTTTGTTTTACAATACCGTTTCCCGACCACTGCTTCTCGGACACCCGACAGCCTCGATACCGGCAGCATTATTTCGCCGGCCTCTGTATTGGGCTGATTGTTTGGGCTAGGAGATTCTACAAACTATTTGGGCTAGGAGAGTCATTAAATGGGCTGAGTCCTTCTCCAGATTTCCTAACTAGTAAATTCAGGGCCCATTGTATTTGTTACATTTATGGATCTATCATATGGTTCGCATTATGCTTGAACGACATGTAAGAATCATATAAACAAGACGTTTATGTCTTAACGATCTTTTGTTTAGAGTCCTTTACTGTCTTAACCTCTACATCTGTAAAGTCTACATCTTCAACTGGAAAGTATAGTATTTGGTCAAGTTCATTTCGCTGTTTTTATGTTACACTTGACACGTTTTATCTTTCGTTTGTTGTGTCATCGTGTGAGTTTGTGGGCGAGGAAACTAAAGTAAGGTTCGAGATGCAATCTAAGTCTAAAAAGTACTACAACATTAGCATATGCTCATTCCTATGTGTATCCTACTCGGTCATCTGCTTTTCCTTTATGTTTTCCCCTTCCTTAAAGGTCAAATTGCGCCTGGTAATATCACGAGGAGTCAAATTAATGAGTCTACATATTTCAAAATAGGGACATGTGAATTGATGAAAGAAAGAACAAAAGGTCTTAGAAAAGGCCCTAAAAAGAGCAAAAAAGGGAAACATGTGGAGGAAAGTGTCCCACAGGCAAGTCATGTGTTGATAAATCATACTTATGACATCTCCTTAATATAAATTGGTATATTTATCATATATACATGCAACTTGCTATATACAAGTATATCTATATCAAACATATTTCTGTCACTCTTAAGCTATTAAAAATATTATTTTTGGTGACAGATGCTAATTCTAGATTTTTGATAAGTGAATGGTCGCGCTAATTAACGTGATTCAAATGTATGATATGATGAGCAATTAGCTATTAAGGGTCAAATAGATTGGTCTAAGTTTGGATAGATCATTTTGTAGATATCAAGTTATGAAAGATGATGTATTGTATATGTGAAATATGCAAGTTCTACTTTCATATAATGGATCATGTAATTTTGTATATGTATGACATATGCATATAAATTATACAAGTCGACCACTATCACACTGCTGGTGTTACCTAGATTACTACATTCACCTTTTATAAACCCAAATATATCCATGAAACGTATGAGCATGTCTGAATCTTGATTTATCTAGCCTCACAAATTTGTCCGCAATCATGTTTGCATGAAAGTACGATCACCAGTAGTAACTTAGATTACTTTGAAATTTGAAAATTTAGGTAACATTTTTTGTGGAGCATATTATCTTAAAATGGGTTTATGTCACCTCTTCATTATTTATTTTGGGGGGTTATAAGACAGAGATGGGTATGAAATTGTGAAAGTGTTGGTTATAAGGTGGACAAATAAATGAGGGCGTTAACCAAAACATGTTTTTGTAGGCTCCCATGTTACCATGTATGTGCATGTGTTTTGGTCTCTCATGGCATGGTGGTGGTTTGGTTAATGTCCTTTTGGTTTTGTTCTCTATTATTTTTTGTTTTCTTGGGGTCTTGCTATCACATGTTTGTCTACTATTGGATATAAGCGGGTAGGGGTGGGCACTTTATCCGATACCCGAACTCGTACCCGAACCCGACCCGAAATATCCGAACCGAAATCCGAACCGAAGTAACAAAATACCCGAACGGGTATTGAGTTAGGAGAGTTTGGATATCCGAACCCGAACGGGTAATACCCGAACCCGAACGGGTATCCGAAGATAACCGAACATATGTATATATACCTATTTATTTCTAGTTTATTTTGTCTCATTTTATTAAAACTATTTATATTAATGTTATATATAGTTTAATATCAGATAATATACATATAACTGTAAAAAAATTGATTTGTTACTCATTTAAAATGCATGTTAAGCTTCTCATTTCATACTTTAAACAAAATTTGCATCCAAAGTTCAAAATAATAACCAAAATAATGATTTTTATTTTCAATAATTTATTTTCAAACTTATTAATCGTCTAACTTATTAAACATTTAAAAATCAGTTAAGTTAATAGTTAAATTTTAAATACATGAAACTTAAGTAATTAAGAATTTAAAATTTTTCTTTCAAAATCTAAATATCCGAACCCGACCCGAAATAACCGAACCCGAACTAAAAATATCCGAACCCGACCCGATATGTAAAAATACCCGAACGGGTTCTAAACCCCAATACCGAAATACCCGAAAACCCGAAATATCCGACCCGAACCTGAACGGGTACCCGAACGCCCACCCCTATAAGCGGGGCTGGATTGTTACCATAAATGGAACCCCATGTGACATGAAAAGATAGTTTGTGCATATATGGTCATGCATATTCATATATATATATCCTATAGCTCGAGTGACTAGATAGCTATATATAATATATAGAGAGGTTGAGTTGTTCTACTAGAAGAAGGATAAGCGCGCTATAAAATAACTTTGACTTATAAATACATTAATACACAAACTCCAATTGCAATATTTCTACACACATCATTTCTAATATTGTCCAAAACAGCATCCACCAAGCTTCTTGTAGATGGATTTCGTCCCCAGTTTACTATACGATAGTTTTCAATAGTATTATTTTACATTGGCATTAGCGCACCGATGTTTTGCATGAGTTTTCTTTAGAATGTGGACTAGTTTTACAGCATTATAAGCGCTCATAATGTCAAATATTAAACATTGTTACAAATGAGCTGACACAAATTAACGATCTTATGAATTAAGGTTTCGCCCAAACTATTACTTCTTTAAATTAAAGAAAACTCACAAGAGTGTTAATTTTGATTAGCCGCGTATAATTAATTATATTTTCTATATATTTCTGAAAAAAACAAATACTAATCTAAAAATTTAAACTAATGATCGTTTTCAATAGCTAATCTTTTCTACATTAAGATATACTTAACATCATGTTGAAACAATTTCTTGTGTTATTAAAACTAGATGGTACGTCAATGAAAAATTTATTCAAAATGATTTAACCCGTTTATTTATTTATTTTAACATTAAACTTTATTAATATTGATGGGATCCAATAGATATGGAGCTCAGTTGTTACAAATTGGGGAAGGTATATGAAAACAAAACAAGTTATTATGAGGAAGTGGAGTTTTTGAAAATAGGTCCGCAGCTCTATTTACATCTCTTGCAACCCATATGAATTGAACTTCCTGAAACTTATCCTTCCATTTTGTGACCTCTCGTACCCAATTATATGCATCAAAATACAGGAGACGTTTATTTGATAATATTTTTAGCTTTTTGACAATCCCCTTCTATGATTATTTCTTATACCCTTCAACCAACAGTGTTGCATTGCCATAACAATGGCTTGTACTTCACATTCCAATACACTCTTTACTTTCTTTCCATACGCTTGATAGTATCCATTTTCATCACGAACAACCCAACCTGCTTGACTAGGAGTGTTTGTATATCTAAAAGAGCCATCAACATTACACTTCGTCCATCCTTCCATCGGCCGTTTCCACTTCACTTGTGTGTTATTAGTATAGTTCCCATGATAACTCCTTCCGGGTGTATCCATGACCAAAGTGTTCTCATACCATATCCCTTTGCATCAGCTCGTGCTTGTTGTAAAAGGTTCCCATGGGATAATACTTGTTGTAAAAGCTCGTGTTTTGTATTTTATTAGAATTTTTTTCATAAGAAATTTATTTATTAGGATATTGTATTTTCCTAATTAATATAATAATTAGTTAACGTCTGCCCATAACGTGAAAACGTATATTGATATAAAATTTGCATTTTCATCTCATTATAATTTATATCTATATAGCTAATAGTATTATTAGCCTAACACTACTAACGATGATTGATAGTTAGCAGACATGACTATACCAATCATATGTTGTTATTATGTGACAATTGACTGACCTCTGAAAGTTTGAATGTACTTTCTTAGGTTCAGAACTAGTTGACTGGTAATCGTGTAGAAAATGTTACAATATATGTATCTAGTCATTAATAAAGTTGGCAAGGTTCCACATAAATAGTTAAAATTTAATTCAATAATCAATAAAAATCAGTGCTAAAAGGTTTCTCTCATTACTTCTTGGTTAGTATATATGAGGATGATAACTTTCGTGGTCATCCGTCGAATTACAAAACTTTCATCAAAGTCAAATCCAGATCGATTTGCATGACTGCGAAATCAATTAAAACTGGACTACCTAGGATTAGTCCATGGCAACATCCTTAAGAAAATGTTTGAATTTAGATTAATTAAATAAATAATGAGGAAGTTACAAGAAGAGACGTAGTAAATAAAGGGAGGCCCCCTCGTGTGGAACGTGAGCAGTACACTCCAATTATATAACTTGTGCTCTGTCTTAACTTGTGGGGGCACCTGCCACTGTTCTGTTTCTTCTTCGCTTTCTCTCTATCTCTCTTCTTTCAACCACTTTTGTCCTTTCTCTTTCTCTCTTTCTCCTCCCCCACACATCTGTTATCTATTTTTGGGGCAGTGAAAATTAATTTCCTCGCTGCAACCTTTTTTTTCTTACTTGATCTATAACTTTCAGCAATTTATTACCCTTTTTCATGTATCAGATTCTTTTTTCACCAAAATAGAATCTTTTTCATTCTAGGTGATTCAAAGTAGAGTAAATAAAACCTTAGAAATAGGTCTATACTTGCTATTTGTGTGACACCTAGCTACCTATATTAAGGTTTGAATAGAATTTCAACGCTTGTTAATGCTTATACTTATTTCTTATCCGAATAATGAAGGTTCATACAATTTTCGGAGATGCTTCTGTAAAAAAAACGTGCAAGGTAATTTGGCCAAACAAAGACCACAATGACAAAGTTTTTTTCTTATCATACCGGAGTGTAACTAAAATTTGTGGATTTCAGAAAAATATAATATAATATCAGTTTAGTAAATGTGATCTATTATGATAAAGACTTTTTGTAAAATATTAAATGGTTTTTCAGGATTAAAGATAAGATGGTTGGTATGAAAACTGTCAATCTAATTTAAGTATTATTTTTTCTTTCATTTTTGAGATTTAATGGAAAAAATCAAAAGATTCCTCCACTATTTTCGAAATTTGTCCTATTTTCCATATTTTCTGTATCAGAGGATAAGTTCAGTACTTCAATAATTGGTACCCAATTTGTCACATAAGATTTTAGTAGTACGAAGTTATTCTGCCAAGAGGAAGTACCCATTTTTGTCTAAATAACTCTAAAATGAATATCTAAATTAATTATTGGAATTCTACTTAAATAATATAAACTATATTCATTTCTGCAAAGACATATATTTATGAACACTAGGTCACTAGTGTACAGCAGGTATTATGGATCGCAGCTATGCTTTCTATTTTTATGTAACCTATAAATGTGGTATTGGTTAATTACTTATTGCACAGACCAAAAATAATCAGATAGAGCATTAAATGTTTTAATTTACAACATACTATTACATTTCTCTCTAATACTAAGATATCAATATATGACTCGTTCAATTAAGAAAGAAAAAATCAAGAGGCGATTTTAATGATGATAGATAAAATCAAATCAGTTGCATGATAAACACTCTCTTAAATATACTTTATTCAAATAAATATTGTTGTCATGATAATTAATATTCCCACTGTTTCTTTTTATAAATGGTTTTAGACAAATGTTTTTGTTTCGAAATATAAGTAGTTTTTAAATTTCTAGACAACTTTTATATTTATTGAATATGGTTTATCCAATCAAATAATACTGACATATTTATGATTAGTTTAATTATACTTAATTTAATATACCAAGTGTTACTTTAAAAACAATAATAAATTTTTCTTAATATTCGTGTATTTAAGTAAAACTACTTGTAAACAAAACGGAGAGAATAAGTTTTATTTTAACTTTCTAATCTTAAAAAAGTTTTGACGATATTTATGTGACTCCGAATGACAAATTAATTTATTCAAAGTAACAGGTTACTTTTTTTGTAATGACAAGTTCGACTATTTCAATGTAGAATATAATTTATTTTGGACAGCTTTTGTAGAGTCTAATTTACAGTACCCTTTCACACTTAACTCCATGTTAGTTAAATTATAAAGTAAAATAAGAAAATCTCAGTGTTAGTGTTATAAAGAAAAGAAAATAAAAAATATATTTTAAAGCTAGGAACCATAGCATCGAAATACAGAATTATATAGATAAATATTTTAAAAATTATGATAAGAAAAAAAATTGTAGGACGAAAAGATATGATGAGATGATGCAATGGTCCTTGGGACTTGATATCTCTCTCTCTCATCTCTGAACAAAACAGCACTCTAGTCTATAGGGAATCCAAAACATTCATTCAGACCTGTCTGAATCTTTGAGACACAAGTTTTTGTTTCCCTCAGGGTTGCCACTTTTCCCAAATTACCATATTACTCCCTTTCCTTTTTTATCACCTTAACACATCTTTTTTTTCACTTTATTAACATTTTATTTAATTAAATCACTATTCTCATAGTAAATTATTTTCTCTGTATTATGTTATTAGAAAAATTTCAAAACTATAATATTTTGAATTCTCTGTCGCTCCAGCTATGTGGTCCCAACATCTTTTGTTTTAGATTGGGAGTACTTGTAACTTGTAAGGAAAATTTACGTTTTGAAATTGTTCATGCGTTTATTTTAAAGTTTGTGCGAGCGAATTTTATTTGAATAACCTCCAAATTAAATATTTGCATATGTAGAAACTTAAAGGAAAAAACTTATTGAACTCCATATAGACAGCCAATCATAAAGGCGTAAAAAATAAGGAGAAAAACAAAAAAAAAATTATTGTTAAATACAAAAAAAAAGAAAGAGAAGAAGAAATGTTAATATTTTTCCAAGAAAGACAAAACTTTCTCCTTCTATCAAAAGAGGGGGAATATAATTATAAACCATACTTTATTATAATTAATTAATAAAGCACCGTGATGCGAATCAATGGCTGTGCCTTATCGCTCACACTCTCGTCCCCTATAGTATTCACCACCGTCTTAATAAGATCCTTCTCTACAGAGTCCGCGCACGTTAGCGTCTGCGCCTTCTCAGCCTCCGATTCCCAATCCGTGGTCCCCACCACGTACATCATAAGACCCGCGCAGCTAATCTGCGCCGCTAAGAGTCCAAACCAAAGCCCATTAAACCCAACACCGGCCCAAAACCCGAGACCAACGGCCACCGGCATGCCCACCAGATAAAACGCGCCGAGGTTCACGTTCGCCGCCGTCGACGGCCGCGCCGTACCTCTCACGACGCCGCAACCCACCGTCTGAGGACAGTTTCCGATCTCACACAAACCCAAAATCGGCAGCGCCGCCGCCGTTAGCCGGAGAATCTCGTCGTCTCCGGTGAAAACTCTTCCCCAGACGTTTCTGACGGAGTAAGCAAACGCCGCCGCCGTAACCCCCGTCGCCGCCGCGAAAACGATAGACAGCATCGCCGAAAGCTTCGCCGTCTTGGGACGGTTCGCCCCCAGCTCGTTTCCAACACGAGCAGACACGGCGAAGCTCAAAGAAGAAGGAAACACGTAGAGAAACGACGTCGTCTGGATCAAAACGCCCATCGCCGCAACCGTCGACCTCGGGTTTACGAGCAAACCGCAAAGAACGGTCATGATCTCGTACCACCACCACTCCAAACACACGGAGACGCAGCTAGGTCCCGCGAGGCGGAGCAGAGGACCCCATCCACGTAAGCAGTCCCACGTCGGGTCGGTCCAAGTTGGCACGTGGAGACCACTTGCCCAGACGTAGAGGATCAAGAACGCCACGACGAAGAGGTTGGTGAGGGAGGCGGCGACCGCGACGCCGGTTAAACCGAGACGGAGGTAAGAAACGAGGAAGAGGTTGGCGGGTAAGTGAAAAACGGCGCCGGAGAGGGTGGCTAACGTGACGGGGTGGATGATGGCTTGAGCGCGAAGGTAGTTTCTTATTGGGTGGAGGAGAGTGTTGGTGAGGAGATCGGGTAAGGAGAAGATGAGATACGTCTGAGCTAGTTGCGCGATGTCGGGGTCTTGGTGAAGGTAAACCGATATTTTACCAACGTTGAGCCAGAGAACCGATATCGGTACGCAGCAAACCAGGAGGAAAACCACGGTTCGATGGAGGGTGATGGAGAGGAGTTTGTAGCGGTGAGCGCCAAAGGCTTGAGAACAGAGCGGTTCCATACCGAGTGCTAAACCGGATAAAACAGAGTAACCGGTTATGTTAGCAAACGCAATGGCGAGTGAACCGGCGGCTAATTCGAGGTCGCCGAGACGACCGAGGAAAAACATGGAGACGGCGGAGCGGAGGTAGAGGACTAGAGCCGTCACGGCGATCGGAAAAGCGAGGGTGAAGAGAGATTTCGCCTCCGTTACAGCTTCGGACATAAGTGGAGTTCCTCTGCTGTCGCAATGCTGGAGGTTTCGCTTTGTGGGTTGTTCCAAGGTTTTGATGGAAAGGCGATCGAGGAAGATATCGGTTCGAGATTGTTGGTTTTCGGACACGACCGTAGTACCGGTGCCGGTGGTGGTTGATGAGTTACACATGACGGTGGTGATGATAAAGAAAGATTTATATGATATTTTTGGAGATTTTGATGAGAAAGAGAAAGAGTTCTCTCGTGAAGAGCCCTCTGGAGTTTTAAGTGAAGAGATGTGAAATTTGATGCTTCTCTCCTCTAGCTCTCTCCTAGTATCTTAATAAAGGAGTTGGCCAGTCTTCTTTTTCCTTCATTTTCATTTTTTTATTTCATTAAAAAATAATATAAACTATATTTATATATACATAAAGAAATATACATTCATATTAAAAATATTTTCAGAAATATGTGGGACTGTGGGAGTAACTTGTTTGGATATACTATACGTTAGTAGTAAATTGACAATGTAGATACATGACTGATTTGTGGCATTAAAAGGAAAACAAATATATTAATTACCAACTGTAATACATAAATAAAAACCATGTATCCGATACGTATAAGCAATATATAGAATATACGTATCCAAAAACCAAGATTTTAGAGAAAGAAAAATATTAGTTCAATGAAAACTTGAATTTCGATCAATTTAGATAGACAAAATAAAATCTAGTAACTTGTGATGTATTATATATTCGGAATCTCATGAACAATGTCTGATAAATTACAGACGTAATATTATATATGAAGAACTGGAGAGGGTAAGTTTGGTACTAGTTTATATTAATATTGCCGGCGTATTATAATTCAAAATGTATTAGTTGTTCACGATAAAATAGAAAATATACCACATTAATCTAATGTTAGTCTACTTCTAACATATCTATATGATCAAATCGTGTACTAGAACGAACCCCCACGAGATCTACATGCATATTGTCATATTGATCTTAACTATTTATATTAGTTACATAAAACTTTTTAACACTGTCGACATAACATTAAAGGTTTTGAAATCGAATTTTTGAAAAATTATATAAGATTAAATTCATTTGGTATATTTTGTAAAATCTCATAGATAACACCGCTGATGTATTAGTGTATACTTTCCATCTTTTATATAAAGACAGTTCATCGTAACGCCTAGCAAATATTAGGTACATTGATTCTGATCAAGAAATATGGTACAAGTTGATTACACGTGAAATATCAAAACTTGTTGAGATGACCATGTGTCATAGAAATATCGTATACATTTTTAACTTCAAACATTCTTATAAAATGTATTTTTTGTTCCACAAAATATGCAGTTTAGACAATTTTCTGTTTATATATGTTATTATTCTATTTTAATATATAATTATATTTTTGTTCATATACTATATATAATAAACATATTATACTTACATAGACTATATTAGACATATTATTATATTTAGTTTGTGAAAAATATCAAAACAGTAGTATTAGGCGAAATGTAAAAAACAGATTTTACCACATGAACAAAACCGGACTCATCCGCGCGTCCATTTAATTACTAAACCAAAATTGAACGGAAAATCGAAGTGAGCGCTTTGGTTTTTGTTAGTTAATAAGCCAATGCTAATATTAATGTTTAGTTTGACTATACAGTAGAATCTCTATAAATTAATACTCAATAAATTAATATACACTAAATATCTCTATAAATTAATATAATTTTATAGTCCTAAAATGAGTTTTTGGTTCAATTAGTATATTTATCAATTAATATATCTCTAAATTAATAAAAAATAAAATTTTGGTGTAATCCCAACATTATTAATTTATAGAGGTTACATTGTATATCTTTAACGAAAGCTTAAAAAGCATGGCTTACAATTAATTTAACCATTATTTCATATTTGTCTCCATTCGTAACAAATTAGGTTTAAACAGCAACTTATATCCCGGTTTTACATACCTCGTAATTGTTTGTAAATTAAGAAACATATGTATTCACAATGGAGTTAAATCTCCAGCTATTAATGACTTTTCTTTGACTAAATAACCTTCCAACCAATATATTAAATAACTTTTCTTTTTATAAATATATATATAGATTTGTAGTAATGTCGACGATTGCAAAATGTTATTTTTTATAAATGCAGTTGGGAGTTGCTATTACATAAATTAATATGATAGCTTATGAAGAGTAAATGGTAAACTATAAGCATGAACCAGGTTGTGTATGTATAGTGGTACATGTCATGCCAGTTTGTAGGCACATCTAAAATCGTGTGGTCTGACTTAGTCTTCACTCGTAAGTTTTAATGTAGTGAAAGGAAAAATTCCTCTTTATTTTCTATATATTTTTCATATTGGTTTTCATGTAATTTATACAATAAACTGTGGGTTTAAGCGTTTCCCGTTGATAAGATTTGAACCAAAGACAGTTTCAAGAAAAAAAAAAAAAAAAGAAGAAGATTTGAACCAAAGAGATAAAATAGTGGAAGGCCCTTGTGGCTTTTGTGAGCATTCATAGTTAGGGGGGTGGGGGTCGACCTACTATTTAAACCTCTGGATTTTTGGTAAAAGTATTCTCCACTCTCGGTTTCGTTTGAACCGTTTCCAATAATTGTTTCAAAATAATTAATTTTATAGTTTTTGAACATAGATATACACATATATTGTGTTTTAATATAAATAAATGCATCCTCCATTACTATTTATAAATTTCAGTTTCAGATTTACTTGATCCATTAGTTATATTAAACCGTATATGTTATATGTAACCGGTGATGCAACATAAATCATGTCACTACAAGAAGTAGTTTACCGTAAAATTCGAATGTTCGAAGATACTACTACGCCGAAGACTGCAGTTAAACTTAACACAATAGTAGTATCGTACGATCAGTCAAGAAGTAGTATAGTACGAGAAAGCCTGTAGATTCTAGGATTAAATCCGATTCTAAACGTATAAATCTATAAAAATCCTCAACAAATTTAAAATATTTTGGATGAAAGTTTGGTTTCGAGGATGGGTTCATCATTATTATTGGCCATGCATTGTCGTATATACTTTTTGGTAGGGGGCTATTTATTTGAAAGAAGATAACATTCCACCAATCCCTTGATCAAGAATTAATGTTGAAAGTGTGACTTAGAGTACAAACCATATATATTGGTTACCCATTTTACATATTCATTATGATGTAGACAGTCGTCAAAACCATTTAATACAATTTAGCAAAAAAAAAAAAAAACCATTTAATACTACAGCAGTGGAAGCAACAGCAATAGTACCAATAATAACAAGAAAAAATCCATGATGAAAATTATCATAATTATAATAAGAAACCTTTTCATGACAATGAACGCATACTAACATTAATTTTACTAAATTTATCTGATTCATTGATTCACCCACATTTTTAATTAGTTTTAGAAAGAAAAAAAAAACTGAACGAAGATCGATGATACTGAAAATATTTTTATTTATAATTCTACTATATTTGAATAGATCATTCATACTCTAAACTGGATGTTTTTTGTTGTTGATCAAATAAAAAATACGTCAGTCCGATTACAAATGTCAAACCAAAATAAAGTTAAACTACCAGTAAGCTCTTAGTCGTGCATACTGTGAACAAATAAATTTCATATCTATTATCTATATCATAAAAGGTTGTTATGTACGTCGAACTGATCTGATATCCAAGTGTATATAGTTCTATTTATCAATTTAAAACATAAAATAGTACTGTTAAAGAAAAATAAAAATAGATATACATACATGTCTATATATATGGTAGAAGGTAGATGATATCAATGGAAAGTGGGGATAGGGATATATTATCTTCAAACTATTTTGCATGGACGTGAAAACGGTGACGTAGCGAGAGGATGGTCACAGAACAAACGCCAAAATGGACTTTCGATCAAGAAAGGGTTATATTCACAGCTGGAATCTGGAAATTCTTCTGTTTTTTCCTCTCTTAAAAAATAATATATATACATATATATCAACAAATTAAATGAGAACGAAATACAGGAATTGACGCAAAATATGAAAATTACTTATATATGAAGGGAGGTCCCAAAAAAACCATTGTCGAACAAAATACAAAAGTAAAACTATTTTGGCTTCCCTTTCAAGAGCAGAAGGCTAAAAGGGGACATGTGCCCTCTCTCTCATGCAATTTTATTCATTTTTTTCTAGATTTTGTTTGCAGATGATTTGTATTTTTGTATATCCACTTTCTTTTATATGAGGCATGGGATAAGATAGTCTGGCTCCTTAGACTATATATTGCTTAAATCTATGGACCGACTCCTCATAATTCAAACATTCATATCTTGAAGAGCAGTGTTTTCGGGTTTCCGTCTACTTTATTTTCTTTATTATTTGTCGTATTATTTATTTATTTTAACTTAATTGTTCACGAATATTATTATTTTTATTTCCTTTTTCTTTCGGAAAATTTCTGAAATTTAATTAGATGTAATTTCTTCCAACAGGGACCAGCATATGATATATACATGATACATCTCTCCAAACAAGCTTAGAACTAAGTCTTCCTGAAACCATTTTTGTGTGAAGCCTTCATTAAAAAAAGAAAAAAACATTTTTGTGTGGTCAAACCTATCAAGGATATTAAAGCCACTAAACTGCATACGTTCGATCACAAAAATTATTATGTATATAATTACTTATTTCGGTATTTTATAGTCTAAAAGTAAATAATTGTGAATAATTCATGTCATAATGGATTTATTACTACTACCTCTTATCAGCTCAACTGGTCGAAATCATTCATTGATGAAATTGTCCGTTTGCATATGTTGTCTGAAACAATCAGAGAAACATCTAGAAAATCATTTGTTTACGATGGCCACACTTGTTATTTAATTAATCAACCCGTTTTAAAGACTAAAAATATGAGGATCAAGGAGTAAATTAATTTGTGTTCGAATTTTGCTGGTGACATCATTTAGCTGATCCTAAAATTCAGACAACTTAGAGCATCCACATGAATGAACCTCTTCTCGGAATTCATTGAATCATTTTTTTATTATTAAAAATTTTCTGTTTTTTTTTTTTGATTTTTTTAAAAAAAAAAAAAACCTAGACTAATCTCGAACTGACACGTGTTAAACCTCAGGAGAGAGAAGTTCACCCGAAAGAAAGGTTCATAGGTTTTTGTTATTTTATTATTATTATTTTTTTAGTTTTCGTGTGAACCCCCATTTTCTCAATGGGGTGCTCTTATAAAATTTTACATTGACCTAGTTTACGCAAAATGGGTTGATTTAGGAAGTGCTAAAGCTTCTTGGTTAAATTAGGGCCAATCTTGACAACTGACGACTGTGAACTGACAAGTGACTAATTGTGTCAGCTCTCTTTGTGTCGGGACCACACGCTCACACGCAGAGACTATGTGTGTTGTTTCTATTACGGAAGACGTCCTCTCCCCGTTTTAGTCCCTCTTTGTACGGCGCCGTTTCGATACTCTTTGTTTCCCCGCTTTGGATACCTCACATGTTATGTGTTAAAAAAAAAAGGGTTACCTCACATGTTCTTCCTTCTCCCCTCATAGCCGTATGATCTTGTATTTATGTACGAGATCCTACGGTTACGATCCCTTTTATACGAACCACCACATCTCTTATCTTGCGGGTCCTCCACGGACCATTGTTCATAAATGTCGATGTATTTGGATTTAAGTATCTTTTAAGTTTCAATTAATGTTTTTACACCTTTAAGCTTTCCTTTTTTCTTCATATGATGTCATTTTATTTCGAGATGGGGTTTTCTAATTCTCATCTGACTTTCAAAGCTTTTTCTCCACTATGGCTAGTCAAAATTAAATGCCCTTCAAAAAAAGGCTCGCTAAATTGCATACGGGAATGGAACAAGTACTACAAGATAACCAACTTCTTCTCGAAATATGCAGTCGTGCATATAATTTTGCGTATGCATGGTTTATTCTTGTCAATTTTTTTGCGTATAGTTTAAGCTAACTTAGTTTCTATATTTTTTAGTTTGTCATTTTTTTTTGAAGATAAGAAGACGAAATTTGGCTATCTAGTGCTTATTTTATACAGCAACGGGATATTAAAATATTTTATTATTAAAAATATATATTTTAGACACATTGTATCGATTGGTTTGAAAGAGACACGGCAATGGGACGAGTTTATTAGTCTAAGATACTAAAATACATGTAAAGATCTCAAAAAGACTTATATCTTGTTGAGAGATTAATTACAACGATGGAGATCACGTGATTGGCGTAATCAAGGATACACTATTATATAATTTAAATAGCTCGCTTTGGTAAAATGCAATCTACAAACTTTGAAGTGATTTTAGAGGTCTTTGGAGTTTATATGCTGTCTGCAAAGATTTGACATTGTGGATGGGATGTTTTTTGTTGGTTTTTAAAAAGGAAAATGCTTCGTGTTTGATTTTAATTATGAATGTTTGCCAATAAGAGCTTATAGTTAAAATAATAGATGAGCTATGTATACGTCCAAACGTGGATGATTGTGTGAAATTTTGGAATTGAGCTTTTGTGTGATAATTCTAGTAAGAATGCATATTGACAAGCTGTAGTTTTCTAAATTGGTGCATTCTGCCAATCTATAACAGACGAAGTAGTATGTGATTTTGATCTATGGTAATTTGGTCACTTTTGTCAATCGTTTTTGTTGATGATTGATATACATGTGAAATTCCAAATTGTTTGACTTTATAGTTTATATACGATATTATGATCCTAGGAAAAAAAAAATTTGCATCCGTGAAAAACAGAATACTTTATTTTTAAATTTACTTGTGGCAATTCTGAGCAATATAAAAGATAATGTATTCAGTGGATGGTTTTTTCATTGATATTAGAAAGGGAAAGGGACTAGTTGTAGACACAAGTTGAAAATTGCAGTGGAAACAAATCAAATATTTTTATTTTATACGTCCATAGATTTTCTTATAATGGACTCTTAAGCTGAGCCTTATCCTAATTTATATTTAACACTGCGTAAATTTAGTCAACTATTGGCTTATAAAAATGATCTCTCCTTCAAAGTATAAACTACTACACTACTATTGGAGAATGTTAATTATTTGGTTGTAGTGTTTCCGTATATCAACATTGTTAAAACAAATTTATTCTGTTGAAATTTTCAATAAAAAAATTGCATATGTTTCTCGGTGACAACGAACATCAGCAATTGTTCCTGGTTTAATTAAATATAATCAATCATACAAACAGTTTTATTTATAAGATACTATTTCAAATTTTATTTTATTCCATGTCATTCCATTAATTAATTTCTCAAATATCATAAATTAAACTATATAGAAAACCTTCGAGCATAAACTATTTAAACATATTCCAGAGTTCCCTATATAAATTTACTATTTTTTTTGTCAAAATAAAGAAATATCGGTACCAGTTAACCATATTTATTATTAATTAAAAATATTAACTATCAGTAACATATCATCTTAATTATAAAATATAAATTACGTATAAATTGGTCAAACAAAGTTTTTTAAGTAGATAAATACATATGTCGTAGTTATAAGTTAATCGATACTGAAAAAAATATTTTTTTTAAAAAGCTGTTAAATCTCTGATCAATTCTCTGAAAACTTTTGTATTCCTCGAGATATTTTCTTTTGTTGCTACTAGACTGCATATATCATAGATTTATACCATTATGAACTTTATCAGAATTTTGCATGAGCCATATCAGGTTTTCCCACATAACAAAAGAATGAAAACAACAAAATAAAATAATGATACAAAGCATGGGTTCTTATATTTAATAATAAAAATAATAAGAATCAACTATAGATTTAGTTTGGTTTCACATGTTGATATGATTTCTTACTGATTAACTTTAATATCATCTATATTTATTTTTCCTGCCTGTATGCTTTATTAATTGATGCATATCTTTAAACTTTAAAATGAGATTTAAACTTGTAATATCTTTTGAGAAGGCAAAAAATAACTCATTTTTAAAAGAAGCATTATTTAGCATTATTTTTAAAATACATATTACAAAAAGATACCTATGAGATGCGGGTGGAAAGAAAAGAGAAGATCAAAATTACAAAGTAGTTTGACACTCAACAAACAGTTAAGCAGTGGTGATAACTTCATCGTTTAAAGTCATCTCTTTACATCGCCACCTATGATATGTGGATATACACACATAAACACCATATTCGTAAAAAAAACGCGATCGTAAGATAAATTTCGTAACAAGCATCTTTGGTAACAATAATATATGATTTGGGTAGACGTTTATATACAACGAATTAAATGATAAAGTAAGTTTGTAGTGGATCCATTTCGATGTCCACATATGTGCCCATTATTCCATTTTTAGACGTTTCTTGTCTTTAGAAGATAACATAAATCTCAAAATCATATATACAAATCGTATTTCCCCACTTAACAAAACATGGTGAAGATGGAGCATCACGATTTCATATATGGTTTTATGGGAATATATAAACAATATGTATACATATTTGCAAAAAGTCAGTCAAAAAACCTAATACATATTCATCGGGTTTGTTTACGAATATATGCATCATATGTGTGTTGATAGGAGATAAGCTAAATTAAGTTCATATGTACTTTGTTCTGCTTTTGAATCCTTTATATATTAGTATAACCATGCTCAACCAAAATCTTCATATACCATGTGACTTTTTAAGTGATCAAGCATGGATAATGAATGCACAAAAAATTGTACTTCCATCAACCAGATGAAGCCGATGAAACTTGATTCTTTACACTCTTTTTGTCAATAATTGATTTGTTTTCTTAAACAATTTCAAAGAATAAGAACTAGACCTCCATGTATGGTTGATAGGATGACATAAATATTGTACTGTAATTACTTTACCATAAATATCACTCTATTTTCAACATAACTGTTTTATTTTTGTGAGGTTAGAAGTTGTTCTCAAACTCATAAACAAGTTCAAACTGATAAATGTCACGAAACGACAAATGTGACGAAAATATAAATTGACAGTGCAGAAACATTTCCTTTCCCATATAACCATATATACAAATTGTTTAGATTTTATTTAACATTATTTAATTATAATTTTACAAACTATGAAAATATCATATAAATAATTTTACAGTTGATATTTTACTCGTTTTTATGAGGACTTATGCCGACTACATCACCTTAAAGCAATATATAATATTCACATTTTACGCGTAGTCAGTTTTAATAATTTAAAGACCAGAAATGAAAAAATAAAAATTGACCACTTTTTAAAAGAAAAAAAAAGATAAAAAGTAAAAATGCTCATTAAAGGATTCAAACCTTTTGTTTGACTTACCAACAACTATTGGTTACCACTAGACTAACAAAAATTTGTGCAAAAATGTGATCACTGAAAATAACTCATAAAATAAATGGCTGGATGCAAATGCTGCATTTGTTTCTATCAAAAGCCAGTACTGGTTTGACGATATGTTTTGTACTAAATTGAACATCTCTCGTAAGATTTTTTCTATTAATCTATATAATTCATCTTTTTGGGATTCGAAACTCAAGACTTCTTGGTAAAATCAGTACATGCAGGAGAGGATAATAATTAATTGAATTGATTTAATCTTGAGTAATTTATAGAAATTAAATACCAACTACTATTAAATTTAATGAATAATTAGTAGGTGATATGCGTAAAAATTGAACTATATTAGACAATGACATAGACTTAACACCACCATTTTTGGTCTCAACCATTCAAACAAAACTTTTCCAAATCCGGAAAAGAAACACAGATTTGAAAAAGGTAGAAATAATTTAATATCGAAGAATATAAGGTTGGCAAAAGAATAATCATAAGGGAACGTAAAATATTCCAAGTACTTAATTAATAACGAATTAATTATTACTTAACAGTATAATTTTCAGTTGAAACTTGACAGATCAGTTAATGAACTGTACTTTTGAAAAGTGCCAGCATCTAACAACATGTATTTGGTTGGTCGCACAAGTCACTTTTCTATATAAACAATTACGCATATGTACATATAGAGGCGTGTGTATTTTAATCAAGGATACTTACTTGTATTCAACCTAATTAATCAAGATACAATGCATTTTTTACATAAAGCAAAGCAACCTAATTTAAAAAATGACAATCTACTATTAAGCTATATGAATATGAGTATACAACTGGTGATTGCTGATTCATATATATGAACACTTTAAGAGAGAAACTAATGTATATTAGTTTACCTTTACTAAAGCTCAAAACCATCGGAAGCATAGTCATCCATCCATATAATCGAAGTAACAAAATATTTTAGAAATATAGTCTAAGGTTTTCCTATTTTAGTTAAGTAGTAGTCTTTTAAAATATTAAATAAAAGTTATTTCAAACTACAAGAAATTAACATTTATCTGCACATATATTTACTTATTCATTCATTGTGTCAAAGTCAAACTAGTGTTTATTTACGTTACTTTAGGAAACAACAGTTGGAATCGATAATGATTAGACGCACATCTTTATTTATAGATCTCATTTTAATCTATATTTTTTTATTGTCAACAATTACTCCTTTTATTGTTATTTACAAAAAAAAAATGGGTACATTCTTTTAAAAAAAAAAGGGTACATTCATGATTAGAATATAACATGAAAAAGTGGTTAACCTTGGTAGGAAAGATCAACAATCTCGAGTCATAAAACACGTGATGCAAGGTTAATTTACATAAAGGTTTTAAAAAGGTATCAAGGGATTGTTTATAAACGTAAGTTGCCAGCTACCTCCTATTGTGCACACAGCTCATTGTCCACACGGATCCAATCAAACCATCAAAAACACATCAAAAACATCACTATATTTTATACGAATTTGCATTTATATTATGAATTTTTGAACTATATATAATAGTTTTTATCTATATAAAAAACGTAATTTCTACTAAGGTTGTGTGTTTCTACGAGTTTTTGATTAATTGATGCTCTGACAGAAGCACAGAACCATAGTATTGTTTCAAAAAAAAAAACAGAACCGTATTATTTGGGTTCGTGCTAAGCCAAACGCAGATTTTACGCACGTTGGAAGCATTGGCATTGGATATCAAAATTGTAAATCAAAACCAAATATAACAAATACTCTAAGGCCAAGCTCAAGCTCATTTTATTATAAATATGATTGACTGAAACGCTTGATATTTTCTAAAGAACTATGTATAAGTTTTAGAACTACACATCACGACATTCTAACAAAAAAAAAATAACCTTGGTATATTCGATCTAGATTTGATCTTCAAGTTGAATCATACATGTACACATGAGGGCACTGACACAAATGTATAAATAATATTGGAAAACATATACACAAACTCTTTTTCTTTGGCCACCATATATAGGCATTTTGATATTAAATAGTACATATCATATGATTCCATAAATAGAAGCATTTTGAGAGGGAAAAAAGAGAAACTTAAAGAAATGGAACACACACACACACGTTCGGATCTCACACGTGTGCCCCACATTCCTCTATTCATTTCGGTCACAGACTCACAGGTCACTAATCAGGCTTTTCGCAAACATTAATTCTTAAATAGTACTCCACTAATTGATGAACTTTGCTGCAAAATCAAAATCAGTTAATTCTTAAATAGTACTAATTGATTTAAAACGTAAAATCTTTGCATGGACCACACATGGTCCTAATCAGATACAACTTTTTGTTAGCTGTGCTGTTTTATTTAGGCTAATGACCGTTGACTGTATGACACGTAAATGTACACGTGTCCATAGTTTATTTTGCAATATATACTTTTCGTAAGAAAAATAGTTACATTCAAAAGAAGTAGCAAGATCAACAATATCTACCACAATTCCATAGAGCTCTGCGATTGCAATATCAGCAGTAATGGCCTGGATGAGCTGCTTAGAGTCAGCTTCGCAATGTAGGCGCTGGATTCCCAACCTCTACACTTAGCAATAGCTTCCTTTAGTGCCAGACTTTCAGCTGCCAGCGGGGATTTAACAAAATGGCAACGTACTTGGAAGGAGGAATTAAGGGCATGATTAACCAAAGTACCCCATATGGGATGCTTATTTTATTTTATATTTTTATTTATTTTGTCAGATTTTTTTTTTTTTAAAAATTATACCATTCATGGATTGTCACGTGTCCATAAAATCTATAAATAATACAAGTATCTCACAAGTCACAAAAATGAATGTTTATTCAGACCACTTTACTACCAGTTTTTCTAAACTTTATGGATCTCCTTCCTAAACACCCCCACTAAACTCCCCTCATTAATCATGGTCTAACGGTAGCATTCTTCACAAACCACCCAAGACCCGCCACCATAGAGTTCCCATGACATGCCACATCAGTCTGCAACAAAGCAATCGATAAGACATACTCCATTCAAAAAAAATATTCATAAATAGTTTACGTAACGTTGCAATACGGTCAGGGCCATCTCGAATTATATTAGGATCTCGTTCAAAAAAATTAACTATATATTTAATGATATAATAAAATAATTTTAAAGTTAATATTTTTGTATATATATTTGCGGTTTTCTTTAAATTATAAGTTATAAATTTAAAAGAGTGTGTACACGTTTGATATTTTAAACTATATTTATATATTTATTTTTGAAAATTTCTTAATATATATATATTTTTTTTAGATTTGAGTTCTGTTCGACCGCTGCAGTAGAACATACTGTTAGACAGTCCTAAATACGATCAAAGCATGTTGAAAAACACTATATATGAAATCCACATTTCGTTTGACATCGATGAAATTCTCTTTCAAACGAGCGCTTTCAATCTTTTTGACGTAAATCAAATCTACTTTAGAACACTAGTCTGATATTCGTTATTGTTTTCCAGCAATATACAGGTTAAATATTAATAGACAAATAATACAAACCACAGATAAATTATATATAGTCCTAATTAGTTTTTGACATTTAAAATTTATAATGCCCAAAGACAAAGAATATGAATAATATAATTAACTACATCAAACATCTTGATTCGGTAACTGTTAATGATAAAAATGGGATTTGGATAATATAAATTAGTCTCCTTAATTGTTATTTGAACATTAATGCTGGACATTTTTATATATCTGATTATATTGTTTACATAGTTACATTATATATATAGCAAAAGGTACACTATTTGAGTATACAATTAAAATGAAGTGAGTTATATAATCCAAAGGGGGAAAAAAATAAATAGATAGTTCTGATTTATTATAATATTTTGTGATACTGTTGGCAAATGCATCTTTACGATGTCGTTAAATATCGAACATGTGGTAATAATCAAAGACATGCGCTCCCGTGATTTCGTCTGCCCGCCAAGATTTCGGTCAAAAGTAGATTGTGGGGGTAATAATATTTGTTTTTTTTTCGTTCAAGTAATGATGCATGCTTTTAAATTGTATATAAATATGATATCTTAAGTAGTATCTAAGTTTATCGAACGAATCAAAGGTTAATCAAATCAAAACGACATTGTCACATTGGTCATTGATTTGGGACCACTGGTGATAACGAGCTACGTTCATTAGGATCTGACAAATACTATTACTAATAATCACAATTAATAATTAAATGGTCATAATGTTAGTGAGGGTTGACTTGTAGGCCGTTTTACAACTCCACAATTTAGGAATTAGTTAGATTTTTAATAATGAGATAATGGGAATCTAATGATGCTAAAATTGTTGGCTTAGCTCCCACACGGGGTCATATAACAATTCAGTGTGATTGTTTATTAACTTTTTACAAAAGAAAAGGAATATAATTTTCTTAATCCTTCTAAAGCTTATTTATTAATATGTGAAATTTTATGATTTTTAAGACATCAAATAATATATTTGAATAGCATCTTCAAGATGTATATAGGGGTCAACCTATGAACAGGTCTGACGGCCTTTTTCATAACCATTGGGCCTGTAAATTTACATTAATAACTTCATAATCAATTTGTTTCCAATTCTCTGATGACTAATGGGGGTTCTATCCCATTGGAATTCTAAAACTATATATTTGTGTATATATATATATTATATATATGTATGTAATTGTAGGGTCTACCAAATAGTGTAGAACCCTCTTCAAAAGTTCTAAATGATTCTACATTTAGAACTTTTGAAGAGGGTTCTACACTATTTGGTAGACCCTACAATTACATACATATATATAATATATACATACACAAATATATAGTTTTAGAACTCCAATGGGATAGAACCCCCATTGGAGATGGTCTAACATTGTACCAGTCAGTTCGTTCTTGATCAAAGGAACTGGCAATACCGTGGACTGGCCCAAAATAAGTACGGATGTGTTTACGTAGTAAAAAATGATACATTAGACCAATTTGTTTTCATAAGATACTACTAAAATAGGAAACATACAGATATATAATACACTTAGAGGTTATTTTTGTTTATCATCAAGTTGTAATATTGGAAGAAATTAAGAAAAAGAAACTAAATAAAACTTATATTTTGAGCCAGTTCATAATATCACCCAAACTAGTGGAACCATCCCAACAGCTAACTCACTCCATAGTGGCCCGTTAATGCCTAAGCTGAGAAAGCCTACACAAAAATAATAGTAACAGGCGAGCCTCAAGGATACCAGTAAATTTTGGTCACCTAAATATAATGTGATTCGTTTCTAAAAAATATCGTTAAATTTTGTGTTTATTACTTTCTTTACTTTGCCATCTAATTTGGTTTTGCAAGTTTTGCGCAAAAGTGATTTTATAAAAAGGCTTTTGGTCTGGAAAGGCAAGTAAGTTATGATGTTGGGGGTTCAAGCGATGGACTGACTCTCTTTTACTGGGCCCTTTCAATAAATGTGGGTTCTGGATAATCTTGTGTTTGACATGTGTCATCATCCCGATTATTCTAACAAACAAATGATGATAATCCTTATCGAAAATGAAAACATAGATTTATGTAATTATGACATATTTTAATAAATTTATGACATAAAGTTCAACTCTATATTAAAAATAAATAAATATATGATAGTTACCATAAAAGAAAAAAATATAAGCAAAATAACTTAAATTTTCATAAAATTTATTATAAAATTATACATTAAAAAAGTTAATGAAAAATATTAATTTATTTTATTAGTAGTTTATATATTTCTAATTTTTCTAATGAGAAACATCTATAAATGATAAAATTGTAATATAATTGTGTCACTACCATATTTTTCATAAATAATATAATATCATTTTATTACATGATGTTAAGATTATTGTAACATGATCAATGTCTTATACATACTTACATTTTGACAAGATTCTCAGAAATTTTAATAATCTTTATTTCATATCAAAAATCAAAGTTCATACCTTTTTGTGGATAGTTAAATAAGTAAAGCTATATTTAAAGCTATCACTCGTTGTAATGATAAATCTAGTCATGTTTCTAAATTGTTTCTAAATTACTAAATTGTATTTAATATCTAAGTGCAATAAAATAATTAATTCAGTGATTAGCATTCGATTCATTAGGTTTAGTAAATATATTATATAAGTTAAATAATCTAACTAAACCAACACAACAAACATTTTCTAAATTTATTCTTAAAAGAAATAAAATAGTATAAAATAGTATTTAAAAATATGAAAATTAATTTATCAAATTAAACTAATTTAAATACAATCAAATCAAATAAAAATTACAAATGGTTATTTATATTTTTAAAAAGTTAATGAACATAAATAAACATTTTTTAGAGTTATTATGCTCTTGGCGGATGAAACCACCTTGTATTAGTTATCTTCAAAGTCAAAACAAGTCTTGGTTAGTTGTAGTCTATGAAGAGCTTGGCCATTTTTAATGGATTGTAACAACACAAAATAATGGTCAAGCCACAATCTTTCTGTATCAATATACACTTCCTCAACCCATCACCATCAGTCTACTTCACTAGTTTCACAATAACAAAGTAGTTATCCGTTCCAATCTAACAATCAACACATGGATGCTGAGAATACCAAAGATGTTGTAGCAATGAACTCTGCAGGTACTAGCATCGGAAGCGGTCGCTCAGGTCTCGTTTCCGATGTAGGGAAAACAATGGTCGTACCTGGCTCTGGAGGAGATGTTCACATTTCGAGGACGCTTTTGAGAGATACCCTAAGAAGTCCTTTAATGATCTTCACACCAAAGAGAAGAAGTAATTCGTTATTCATCCAAGTGAAGAATATTAATAAAGTGATAATGTTTGTCTTCTGTCTTCTTCTTTGTTTAGTGATCCACTGATCATCCTCTAGATCTAGTGATTGAGCAAACACAGTAATTATCCCAAATAGTCACTAAAATTAATTATTAATTTACGCTTTGTTGTCATCTTAGAGTTTTTCCTTCTAATAGGTTATCACTTATCTAATCTTTTTTTTAAAAAGAAATTATCACTTATATAATTACTATTTCCCACATATATTAAAAAACACGCATTAGAAAGCGAAATGAATTAGGGAACCTCATAGCCTCTATATTTTCAGGCAAATTGTTTTATATTTATGTGTGTTTTACAATGATTTACAATGATTTATATCTAATTTAACACACAGTAGACATGATTTACAATGATAACAGCAAAAATAACGATACAAACCACGTGGAAGTAATTAAATAAGTACGTAACCACAAATTACAATGAACCGGTAAAGGAAATAACAGTTTCTTAACGCACCGACATAATGCTTGAGCATCTGATAACGCAAAGTGATGTAACGTTAAACGCATATTCATCAAACACCAAACGCAAATTCTCTAGCAAAGTATTAATTAACGAAGTACTTTTGTATACCATCATGAGCAATCAGCCTTGGAAACTCAATTTGTTGATTTCTCAGTAGACTGACTGCTCATGATGTTATATCAATTTTTCTCTAAGGTTGGAATTTCACGTGGCGTAATTTCTCTTGGTTCAATGGAAACCGGCGGAGCCGAGTGCTGGAGCCCAATAGTCAGCGCCGTTGTCGCTGCCGACTTGGAGTGTACAGGAGATTGGAACCAGACATAAACCTCGACTTCTCAAATCTTTCTTAGGTTCTTCGTTTGCATTTTGAGTTTCAGTAGACGAAGACGACGATACTCTTCTCTTCATGTACTGATCATTCACCAGCTAAAGCCATATAAAAAATAAGAAACAATTTATAAGTTTTGTTGCATTGATTAACAGCAAAGTAACACATATACATATATATTGTATTTTTTTTTATCATCAATATAATTATAGGACAATTCAATATACTACTTAACATGTGAAAAGTATGAATCAACATGTAGAATGGAAAATTAAGATGTAAGGTATACCTCTATATAATATATATATTTCGGTTTGTTTTTCTTTAGAGGAAATCATGTAATAAAATATTTTTAAAAGCATATAATAAAAGACCGCCCAAAGAATTTGAAATGTACTTTGATGAAAAACACAAATAAGAAGAAAAGTTGAAATTAAATAAATAAAGTGGCTTTGTTGGTTTTAACAAACTTTGTTGGTTATTATAATTAAATAATGTAATGGAGGGTGAAAAAAGGCTGGCGATTGCATCTTTTAATATAAAAACTTTTATCTTTGAAGAAAACAGTAAAAAGGAAAAGGAATATATGTTGGAAACTAAAGCTGTCCACATTTTTAGATTTGGATTTAGTTGATCCAATAAAAAGTATATTGTTTAAATTATTGCTCTATATATAACGCATATAAAACTGGAAGTGTACCTGACCGGGGTCCTCAGGAAATAAGCAACGTTTGTCCCCTTGCAGCTATGTATAAAAACCATAGTTGAGACAAATTTGTTAATATGAGTACATAAGTTACAGTGTATAAACTATAGTATGACGATGTGTATGAATATCTGTATATATGTGCGTATCCTGTATACATTAATCATTATATGTATAAACGAAATTTGGTGCTTACATGTTGATGGTGCCTCATATTCCCCGAGGCAGTCGTGCCAAAGTATGGATGACTCAGAGCCTGCAACAGTTTCAAGAAAGAAACATAATACTTTATACATATATCAATCAGATATTACTTAACATGGAGAGAACAAAATTCTTTATATCTCTACCCTCTCTTTTATAGATATTTTATTGTGTCTCTTTCATCATCATTTTAACCAAATGATTGCATATATTAATGTTTTTATAATAATATTCATAACCTATAACTAAATATGTTAATCTAGTGATATCATACTGAGATGGATTTCCACTAATCACGAAACTGATACCCGAGAAATAATACCAAAATAATTATTGATATAATTTAGGTTTCAGTTTACTTTGGATTACTGTAACAAGTAATATTTGTTTCTCGAAGTTAAGTGTAGCATTATCTTTCGTCTACTGAAAGGAAAATGAGAATATTGAGTCTGGAAAAGACGGGTCACACCTCAATTTGACTCTGAAGGAATCTTATGTATCCAATAGCTTCCGACAGGACCGAAGCTGTGTCAGTCTGCAAAAGATGAGTAAAAAGGGAAAGAAGAATGATTCAGATTATAACATTTAAAATTATATTCAATATTAATGCTAATATTTTTCGTTTTTTTTATCATTATTTCGTTGTAAATGTTAAGAATATTGTTTTTTTTTGGATAAAATGTTAAGAATATTGTTACAAAGTTGATTTGATTAGAATAAGATTTTTATATTACAAAACCATCTTCAATATTTACCTTGCCAAATGGAGATACTAGCTGATGAAGCGCTGCGATCCGGCCTCCGAGTTTCTCTTTTCTCACCTTTAATTATCACCAAATTAATAGCATAACCATAAAGTAAAGCTTTATATAAGTGCATGTGCCGTTATATTTTTTTACTAGTTACCATGCATAGAGAAAACGTGATTGCTTTATAGCTAGAAAAGGGTTCAGTATATTTGTGCATCCAGCTAACAATTGTACCATCGGATTCGAATTCTTATACGAGTTTATCCATGACTACATTTCAAAACGTTACAGTAAACTGAAATCTAATACCTAGTATAATATCTAAGGAATATTGAGGAGTTTAAAGTTTGATTTTCCCGAAAGAAAGAAAAAGGAATAATGAAGAAGGGAGAAGAAGACAAAACAAGAAAGAACAAAAGAGTTACGAAACACAAAAATCACACAGCTTATTCTGTGCCCATTCTGTTTTGTTTGCTTCTTCTGTTCTCTTTTGTGCTTGTGTTTTTGTTTTGTTAGTATGATGTCAGGGAGAGATTTTATATGTAGAAGTTCTATAGGTTAACTAAAGTTTCGTTGATATAATCAATTAGTTACCTTGAGAGTTGATTGTGACGAAGGAGAAGGCTGAAGCCTTGGCTTCTTATTAGTAGACCCACCATTCTCTAAGCTGTTACACTTCATATCATATATGGATAACAAACAAAATAAAGATCAATTAGTCATTAATCAAAAAAATCATTGCAAAATCTCTTATGGTTGAGTATTGAATTTAAATCCAAAACTTAAGATAAGACATGGTTTGTCATGTTTTTCTTTTTAAATGATCTTTTAGATTTCACCTTTTCAGAGTAGTTAATGTGTTTAGTATTATATGTATTATTAATTAGATCTGGTTTAGAATTTTTCTCTCTATTATCTCTTTTACCTTCTTTCAGGATTGTTTTTTTTTTAAAAAAAGAAAACTTGTATTCTAACAAATTATTAGAGATGTGGAATAATAATTACCTCAGAGGATCGATCCGGACGAATGTGTCTACCCTCGGACAAATTAAGACCATTGTGATTGCTCGAGAAATCCAACATACTATTGTTGTTGTTGTTGTCATCGTTGCTATTTAGACTTGTTGTGGTTGTGGTTGTAACACAAGACTTGTTAGGAGGTGAGTTTGGAGAAGGTACGAGATAGCCACTGCTGTTGTTAATGTTACTCTCTTGTTTGATGTCAACAACCCCCATGGAAGCTTGTTGGTGGCTTAGCACTTGTTCTTCCCAATTCTCTAATCTCATCTTCCCTTGAAAATCATGGTGTTGCTGTTCATCATGATGATTATGATGGTTCATCGTCTCCAATCTCTCGTCCTCTCCCATCATCAATCCACCCCTTTGGTCACAAATAAGATACCCGTATTAGATTTGCGTATTTGATATTGAAGATACAAGAAATACACAAACAAGTGACAAAAAAAAAAAAAAAATACACAAACAAATCAAAGTTTGGGTTTCATGGAAACTGATTAATTATAAATATATATGTATGCATATATATATATATATATATATATATATCAATGTGAAGGAAGTCAAGATTAGGTTACAACACATGACAAAACAAAGTCATGTAGTTAAATAGGTGAACTCAAGATCATCTGCTTAAAGAAAATATTCTCGTTTCGGAATATCTCTATATATGGAGGGGAGAGAGAGATGAGAGTTACAAAAGAAGTTGGCTAAGGCTCCAAGACTCAGGTGGGAGATCATTGCTTTCGAGCCAAGAAGAGAGATTAGGGTTATTAGGCAAAGACGGCGACGAGGAAGACGAAGAAGAAGTTGCCGGATATGGCATGAAGGGCGGCAAGAGAGTTGGCATCATTTGTGGTCGGGCATAATTGTTAGGAATCATTTGTGGCGGCAACGGCCCATGTTGATGACCCATCAACGGTTGTGGTGGCCTCATGCCGCCGCTTACGTTCCACCAATTAGGGTTTCCGGGAGCCATCAACTGTTGAACTGGCGAACTTTCCAACACGCCTCTATTCATCACCTTCTCTCTCTATACTCTCTCTAGATCTCTTTATGTGTTTACTAATCAAGAGCTTTGGAGAAACTTTGAGAAGTGTTTGATTCTTTAGCTTAAGTAGTTTTAGTTTTCCTGGTGAAGAGAAAGAGAGAGAAAAAACTAACTTATATTTTTTTTTCTCATTTGTTAACATGTGATGTTAATTTTTGTTTGAAGTTTTTTTTAACTGTATTTAGTTTTGTCTTTTCCTCACTTTTTTCCCTTTAATTTATTTTCATTAAAAATATTTATTTATTTTATATCTTATATTTACTTTTCCCCCATGCTTTAGCTTTATCTTAAAGTGGGGCAGAGAAAGGTGGTAGCTACTTTTATTGTGTAAATCAATACATGAGTTGAGAAAACTAGCAAATAGGATTTTTAAATCGAGAAAGATTATTCGAATACTTTATATACGGTATCTAAAATTTTCATAAATAACACAAGTGTCTTGCATCTATGGTCTATGCATCTGCCTTTTCATCGAATGGAAGTTTAATCATCCACTTTCCATATTAAATCATTACTGATTAGTAGGGTTGCTTCTTTGATCTAACGGTTTAGATTAATCAGTGACTTCTAAGCTTGCAATGATTGTCTTCGGGACAATACTATGATATATTTAAAATTTGTAGGTACTAGCCGAGCTAACAATTTTACTGAATTAGATTTAAGTTTACACTAGATTTTGACCCGCGCTTAAGAAGCGCGGGTTTTTTTTGTTAACCGTAAAGCTAAATATTTCGGAATAGATATTTTGATTGGTTTTGATGGTGTTTTTAAATTTGATTGAGTTGATGGTAAAAGGGGTTCGAGATACCTTGTATTTATAAAATGAGAGGGTTGTTGTTCTATTATTTTATTTCAGTCTTGTAAAATTATTAAAATGAATATGGTAAAAAGATCTTAAAATCAAAAGATTGTTATTAACCCATTGAGAAGCGTGGATTCTATTTTTTGATTATGCACAAATGGGTACTTAATTTTTTAAATTAAAAAAAATAAGCGAAGTTAAATTAAACCAAATTTCAGAAATAATCGATCATACCATATATCTCTAGAATCTAAAAATAGAAATCAAACCGAGAAACCAAATAGGTATTTAAATATTTTTATATAAATTATATACCTAAAAATATTAATTATATATAATATATAAACACTAAATAACCTAAAATACTATTTTTAACCAAATTAGACAAATCAATGAATTACCTGAATATTTTTATCAAAAATATTCAACCTATCTGATATTTAAATAGTAGGTTAGTCTACATTTAAAATTAAATCAAAATATATCATGTAAAATAAATAAACATATCTTATTTCAATTAATTTTTGACCAATTTCGTTTGAATCTCCAACTTATAATGTCTAGACCCATTTAATTTTTATATATCATAAAATTAATCATTTAGTTCTTTTATAAGAATGTAATATCAAAATTTAATAATTGATTGCATATAATTAACTAAACTAAAGTGTCATAGTTATAATATCATGAATATTTATTGTTAGAGAAAATTTATAATAGATTATAGAAAGTAATAAATGAGTTTATTTAAATTGTAAAGTATTTATATAGTTAGAGAAATATAAGGAAAGACTAAAAATGTTAGTCTAATGAAAGGGTCCAAACAACTTTTTTAAGTAGATTTATTTAAACTCCTTCTCTTTTAATAGTATAGATAATGTCTAGACCCATTTAATTTTTATATATCATAAAATTAATCATTTAGTTCTTTTATAAGAATGTAATATCAAAATTTAATAATTGATTGCATATAATTAACTAAACTAAAGTGTCATCTACTATAAATAAAAGGGCTTAATAAACCCCTCTGAAGTTGTCCACATAGGCATTTATATTCAACCTATAATAAGCCTCTAATCATCCACGTCAGCTTTGGTTACAGCAAGAGAAACCCGGTTTGAATTTCTGTTCTGTCCGATAATCTTGAGAAATACGGTTTGGTTTGTAGTCGAAAATGATAGTCTGATTTTAGGTTAATTAGAGGAGCGGAGAAATCTAGAATAGATGTGCTCCCTCACCTTTCGACTTCCTGAGCTCCATTACTTCACTTCCTTTTTTTCCAGTAATCTAACCCACTGTCTGTTCTACTCAATACTTGGCTTCATTCTCAGTATGCCTTTTTAGGTAACGATGTTTTGGATGAGGTTGGGCTTGGTGGATTGGATGAGGAAGATGAGATTTTGTCTTTCAATGGAATAGCAGATGATGGCTTTTCGTTTGACAAGGAAGAAGAGGTTTAATCTCATTGTTTTTTCTCTTAGCTTAGCATCTATGCTCTATGTATTTGGGAAGAGCTTAAGCTTTTCTTCGGTTAGACTTACACTTCCTCCCCCAATATTTGCAGATTGAAGATTCTAGGCCTGTATTTGGGAAGAGATTAACTTACTATGAAGAAGTTACATCCATGGCAATGAAACTATTGAAGGTTCAATTTATTTTATGTCATTTCCTCCTTCCAATGAAGAGGTTTGTGGTGCCGCTTTCTCTTCTTAAGTTAATATATTAAAAATAAAGAGCTAATCATGCATCAACTGATTGTTTGAAGCTCTCCACATAGCTTTCAGTATCAAAGATGCCTTTGCTCCTCCTATGTAGGTAATTTACCAACACAAAGAAACATCTTATAGGATTTTAACGTTAATCCGTCGAGTGGTTTTATGATTGTTATTTGTGGGATTGTTAGGATTACCCATGCTGGTCCAAGGAAGAAGATATACTTCAGACAGGAACAAGTGAAGGTTGTGATCATCTCATGTGGTGGGCTGTGTCCTGGTTTCAGTGATGTCACATACATGTGAGTTTATAATTTCCGAAGCTTCTAGAGAGAGACAGTGTGAGACCCTTTTTTATGTTATGAAAGTTCTTATGATTGTCTTCTTTTTTTTTTTTGAAAAATTGTCATCACAACATTTATGGTGTTAAGCTTCCTTTTGGTTATCGTGGGTTCAATACATCATTGAACACTGAATCTCTGTTCCTCTTTACCTACCAATATGAGTTTGTTTATCTTAATTACAGAACGTAAGAAGGAGATTATGATGGACTCCAAAGGTGGTAAAAAGAAGTCTAGAGTAGCAATTCCTTATCTTATGAAGCCCCCTTGGTTACATCCTTGAAGATGTTCATCAAGTTTCGGATGGTTTGAGTCTCCTCTTCAATCCTAAATATCAAGTGCCTTGATCAGTCAATTGTTTATATATATATTCTCTGCAGTGCTCTAAAAAAGCCATCCTGAGGTGTAGCTTGCACTGAGACTTCTAAGATATCTGTTTCTACAATATCCACTCTATAATTTACTTTATTCTAAGATCTGTTCCTGCTGGTTCCTGATGGTGTTTATGGTCTTATCCACAATCGTTCTTGAAGGTTAAGAGAAGCGGCTCGAGATTACTTTCTTTGATCGAAGCACATTGTCTCTGTGCCCTGACCAAGTCCCAATTGGACGAAATACTCACCTGTATGCATCCAAGATCGTTTCTTATTTCTACAGCGATCACTTGACGGGAAATGATGATGAGTCTAAAGAAAGGTATGTCTATGCTGCCTCTAGCCAGTTCCTACTCCCTAGCAACTGCAACAAAAATGTCTAACCTTCGATATATGCATGACTGTTTTATACAAGGTATTTTACTAGAATGAAAGTGGGAAAGACCCGATCAATGACTGAAAACACTGGAATCAGAAATGCAAACTCCACTATCCTTATGACCTCTGAAGATGGGTTTAGTTACTCTAGCTTCAAAGCCGTAGGTTATGACTATAACACAATCCACCTGAGTCAGCTCGTGACAAGGGTTCTGTCTTGCTATGAGCCTAAGAAATGATATGAAGCATTCATTCAATCATCTTATAGGTGCAGAGAGAGGACATTTGAGTCTTTAGGCGAAGAGAGGGAACAGTCATGAATCAGACGTTTGAGACGTTTGGCAAGTTCTATGGGTTGCCTGGATCCACCGTAAGTATGACTGGAGCAGCAACAACAATAGCTGCAGCAGGAGGACGAGCAGAACTTTATCTTTTTTTTTGAGCAACTAAAATATTTTGAGCCTCTATTTTTGCATTTTTTTTTAAAAAACAATGAATCATACTTTTGAAGTTGAGGTAATCTCCTTCACAAGCATGCGTGTATTTTAAGTTGGGTTTAAAATTTCAATATATGAAAGAATATTATGTTACCTATTATGATTTACTGATTTTTTTACCTTAGTCTCTCTATCTCTCTTTTTTGTTGTCACAGTGCAATGATATTGATCTCAAAGCTACTTTACCTATTTTCCGAGCAGCATTGGATCCTTGCGCTTAAGTAAATTTTTCCGAGCTTCTGCTTCAAGAGGGGAACACCCAACAAAGTGCCCACTGTTCTATGAGAAGCTGATAGAGATGGCGTTGTTGTACCTGATGTGGCCATACAACATATTCCTTTCCAGAATTATGTTCCCAAACATGATAAGAATGGGTTAGAGAAAAAATACGCATATAAAAATATAGCTAACAACCAAACATGTCACGATAACTTGTGACAAATTGACAATTTAACAAATATCAACCGTAATTGTGATCTTTATTTATCACACATGATTTTTTATCCAAATAATTAAGATCTTGAATAAACATACATTCAGTACTTTAAATCACGTCATGTCCCATATTTTAACAAAAATCATACAAACTTGACAATAGTTTGTCATTACCAAACATCCAAAAGTTGTGCTATTGTTCCTCTTAGTAGACGTCGAAAAAAGTTGTTTTCCTAACCGATGCTGATATTTAAAGGATGAATATATTTTTGTAATTTAAATAAAAGTTGTAAATTTTCGTAGACATATTTTCCTAAATCTTTTATTTTTTTGACAAAGATTTTTCCTAAATCTTTATACAATTCATTTTTCACAAGTGATGACAAAAGAAACGCGTGTAAATTTAGATTGAAAGGCACAGCTATCTAAAACTCACTCATTTTTAATATATATACATATATATATAATTTTCAGCTATGCACAAATTTTAGAGGTCGTACAAAATTGATCAAATATGCTTAGATTTATTAAATTTAGATGAAATTATTTGCTTATAACTAAGAGTGTATTTATCAATTTTCTGTTTGATAAAACATATGCCTTTTTGGATTTATCATATCAAAATACTGTAACTGGATCATAATGTTGTAAATAATATAAATAATAACCCAATCTTTGGTAGTTTAAATATATACGCACTATATACTCTAATACAAAATATATGATTACCTAAAATCGAGATAACATTAAACAACTCGAATTCTGTCCAGAAAATCTCTTAGTTTATCTAAACACAATAAGAAATAACACTTATCTGACATGACTAACTCAAGTATAGATGAAAGAATAGAGCACTTTTACTTTAGAAATGAAAAATCCGTACAATGCACACAAATACCACCGTCAAAAATATAAGATAGATTTTCATTCTCTAGAGTCTATTTTTGTTTCAGAAAAACTAATTATACCAACCAGTATACATGCATACATACTTTAATAATAAATCAACCTAATAAAAATAATCTCATGAAAATCCAATAATAGTGTAGAGTTTTATTCCAGAAAAAACTCACTATGATTCTTTCAAGTGTTTTATACTCACTTATAAACGTATAGATGCGACAAGTTCATCCACGCAAAAAGTATGATATAGATACGTTTATAAAGGCTCTGAAACATGAACTACTATCATGGCAACTAATTTTATCAAGTCCTATCAAGGATGGCAATTAGTTATCTTTAATAGTAACAATATATCAGTAACTTGATGTTAGTGTTATTGTTATTAAAAATATTAATAAAAACAAACAACGTTTTCCCTTTAAGAGTCTCTGGTAATAGTCAATAATTTGTTATTTATTTCCAAATTACCAAATAAAAATCAATATATTTTCATTTGTTCTACTCTTTGGAATATTTCTAAGTTTATTGGTTCTAATATCTGAAGAATGATTTAAGATGGAGTATAAAAAATAAAATTGTGAAAATATAATCCGCGCGTAGCGCGGACAAAGAATCTAGTAGTTATAATATCATGAATATTCATTGTTAGAGAATTTTATAATAGATTATGGAAAGTATAAATGAGTTTATTTAAATTGTAAAGTATTTATATAGTTAGAGAAATATAAGGAAAGACTAAAAATGTTAGTCTAATAAAAGGGTCCAAACAACTTTTTTATGTAGATTTATTTAGACTCCTTCATTTTTAATAGTATAGATGAAATGTTGACAAAAAATAAAAGATTTAAACTTAAATTAATATATTTTTATTAATATCATACTTTCCTAAATTTTAAAGTGTCTCAAAACTCTCGTTAGTTAAAAGTTTTTAAAAAGAGAAAATCAACAAATACTAGTATTCAATTAAATATCACCGCATCAGTGTACTACTATTTCATTTATACCTTTAAAACAAGATGCTACTTTTTTTAAGAAACATAAATAACTTTAGTAATTATTCCTTAGAGTTGAATTTTCATAATTAACATTCCATAAATATAAATTATAAATATTGTTAAGAGTAAAAACTATAAATATATTATTGTTTGATCTTGTATTATTTAGTATATAATCACACCTCATGTATAATTTTGAAACGTTTCTCAAAAGGTATAAGGTAGTATATAATATTCATTTATATGTATTAAACTAATGCTCAGTAATACGTAAAAACAAGCCACAAACTCGTTAAGCATCTTTATTACATCAGCTGATCATCAAATTGCTCAACATTTTCTTTAAAATGCTACTATTTCTGTCCTTATTGTCGATGAAATGAGTAGATCGAAAGAACATATATTTCTGATATCATTATATCGTGGAATAAACTCAGAACATATATATAAGTTTTCCCCTAAACTTTTAAGTGTATAGAAGAAATCGGTAACTATCAAACAAGAAATAATATTATAATGGAAGGCCCCTCTTCAATTTTTTTTTATAATGGATGATAAAATGTAAAAAAGTAAAGGCTTAAACATTTCTAACAATTTAAAAATTGAATTTATTTTTTAAAAATATATGATTATTATAATATTCTCTTAAATGTATTTAATTTAATGAATAGATAATTAAAAATCAGCTAAATTTTAATTTTAACACCTTATGCTATTTAGTCGGATTCAATTCTTTGTGTACTTTTATTATTTAACGTATTACTTATTGTTATCTAATTACATTTTGAGGTTATGTGTTTGTTTTACAAAATGTATATTCTTATATTTTATTATCTATAAATAGTGTAATTAACTAAGTGTACATATGGTTGTGATGGTCTATTTATTTTTGTAGTTGTAATCGTATTTGTATATTGTGCATACACAATTGTTCGTTTGTATTTTTTTATTTAACCATACTATTGTTTCTTTTTTTGAAAATTCTTTAGCCATACCATACTATTGTTGGCAATAGAAAGCTGGCATATTTAAGTGTGGCTATATGTATGCACCACTGGATTAAATCGAGAGAATTTTTTGTAAGCAATATGCCAATATCGAATATAATAAAAAGCTGACAGAAAATAGATGTGATTAAATGGTTTGCTACTCACACACACGGTGACGAGAGCATTGTGTCATATGACGCACACAGATAGAACTTACACAGTAAGTTTGGGCAATTTATAAAAATACATTTGAGTATTTGTTTTTTGTTTTTTATTTTTTGTTTGATACTAACAAGGAAGAAGACCAATTTCTCGAACGAGTCAGTGTCCTAGGGTTTGGAGATCCCTAATATTCTCTTTCCCAGTGATTTCAATTTCCAAGAAATTCTTACATCTACATGTAAAACATACAATATATTGAGTCAGGAAAAAACATATACACTTAACTATACGTTTTTTATATGTATGTAATAATGTGTAGTTAACATCTAAATAAATTGCCTTTTCAAAAAAACATCTAAATAAATTGATACGATTGTAACCCTTTCTCAAAACATAAAAATATGCGATTGTTGATATAAGTATTGCTCCATTTTGGTTGTATGATTTCATTTTCTTTCAGAATGTGATCCGAACTTTAGCCAGTTTTTTTTATACAGCTATACTGCAAAAAGAAAGAACTGCAATGGAAAAAATATCAGATACTGACAATGATTAAAACTCAACACATAACCCAACGACTAAGGGGATCCTTTTTATAACTAATATGAACAAGAAATGAAATAGAAACTTTTTTTTTGTACACATGAAATAGAAACTTATATCAGCATTTTTTTTCAACTGAAATCATTAACGGGTTTACTTTATTGGAATAAATTTGGCATATGATTTTGCATTAGTATAAATGTCGTTGCAACATTTACAGGTTTTCCAATAAATATATTTAGGTCTGCCCTTAGAAATGAACATCTAATACAATTTATGTTTCATAATTTAAATTAGATTTAGTAAATGACAGATTTGTAGAATAAATCGATAATCTCTTTAATAACTAGTCCATAAAAATTTAGGGAGTAATAACACATTTACAGTTTTTTCTAACTTCAGTTTTGTAACAATCTAATTTGAAACAAAATTGAAAAAAGTATTTCGAAACAAAAGAAGAAAAATAACTAAAATACAATCTAATTCGAACAATCTAAATTGGTCCACCCGTTTTAAATTTAATAGATGTGAGTTTTCTTTCTAAATCTTTGTCGGAGAGGATGTGTCGTTTCTACCCATATTTATTCTCTTCTTTATTTAATACTTCCTAGTTTATCATTTTAATGCTTACAAACAAACACCAAGCACCAAATTCCTCTTTCTTGTCTTCCTCAATCATCCCTATTTTAATTTATTTTCTCAACGCTATATAGGTACTTTCTGTAACTGAAACTATTTATTAATTACTTGTATTCATTTGTTTGAGAAAACAAATAGGGATAAATAATAGAATCTAATGCTTTGATTGAAAGAACATTAGTATAAGCATTATGTTCTTTATATTCAATCAAAAATTATTAGAAAAGTATTTAGAATATCATTTAGATAATGTAAATATTTTCTAAATGTATTTTGTCCAATGTTTTCATATTAATTTTTTGTAGAACATTTGTTAAAATATATAAAAATTACAAATAATGATATATTTTATTTAATAATATCAAAAAATTAACATTTAAATTAACCTTTTCTAAAAAAATTAATAAGAAAAATTTAACAAGAAAAATATTTCACATTTAAAATATAACTAGTATATATAAATAAATATGATTTATTAATGTAAAAAAAAAATTCAAGTTTAAAATATGAATAGTAAGTTTCTATATGAATCATTTACTATCAATTATTTTATTAAATAAGATTTATGAGAATATATTGCTTTTATAGTATATTATTTGGCATAAAATTACTACTTTTTATCAGTTCTACCAATTAAAATATTGGTTTTATTCATTGCATGCGACCGTTCCAACTAATTTAAATATGTTATTAATATTAAACATATTGAAATTTTTTTTTGTGATAATCCATCTTATGGATCCAGACTAATCTTGTGGTACACCAATCACAACATTTCACATGTGAATTTTCACTGGCTTTTTATGTAAGTTGTTGGTGTGCTTGACGTTATTCAAACCAAAATCTCATCATTTAACAATTTGTTCACATGAAAAGTTAATATTTACTCCAATAAGTTAATTTTTCATTTTCTTTAAGTGAAATAATAATTAGATTAAATATTATTTTTTCATTTTGAATAAAAAATTAACTTTTACAGATAAAAGTAAAGCCATGTGTCCTTTTATTTAATGTTTTTTGAAACTTGGGATTTGTGATGCAAATCACTAAATGGATCATCTAAATTATGTATTCTCTCTCTTTCAATATAATCTATATTTCAGAAAAATATTTTGTTTCTAAAAAATATATATTCACATGTTCAATGCATATAATAAAGGTAAACTATAAAAAATTAAACATTAATTATGTTTATTAAATTTTGAGTGACTAAAAATTATGAAAAATTGCTAATCACAAACTATATATTTATTAATATGTGTGAAAACTGTAAGACAAGACTATAGTGAAACAGAAAGAGATTATTTTAGAAATAAATAGAAACATGGTTTATTTGCTAGCAAATTTTACCTGGTTAGTAAAAGGAAGGTTTATATTAAAAATCCATCACAATTAGCATCTATGTCTAATTTATATTCCTTCAGTATCTATCTATATCTATATACATATAAAGAATAGTGTTGGACCTATTGGTAGACCATATCTTAGTGGCGTATGATTATAAAAATCATCAAAACACTCTCAATAATTAACATATAAAATAAATAAAAAGAGTGATTAAATTACAGATCCCAAAACCCCTTAATTCATGCCTTTTGTGTTTTTTATTTCTTGTTTTGTCTTCTATACAAATGTAAAGTATATTTAGTCAAATATCATATGTCTTCTTTTGCTGTTTTTTCTCCACTTATTGAACTCTAAATACTTTCGTCGCCTATAAAGGAAGACAACTACTTTTGTCGATGACGGGATAACTCTATATCTTTAATGTAATATATTAAGAAATACTATAACATTTTATGTCATTATAAAATTGATTTTTAAATTCTTTTTAAAAATAGATTTTTAATAATTGGTTCATCTAATTATACAGTAAACCTTTCACTAAAAACTAATATTAACTATTAATCCTTTCCTTATTTTCTTAAATAAAAAACTACGCAAGTACCTGAAAAATATATATGTGACAATTCATAATTTTCACTAATAAATATCCAATAAAAAATATGTTTTTATCATTTTTGTTTAATTATATATCATTATTACAATAAATTAAACAATTACATTAATAATAAAATAAAATTTTAGATTTTCTATGTAATGTTATATTTTGAACTTAAATCCTTGATCAACGATTCAATATGTATTTATTATTTTTTTATTTTATAATCTGTAAAAGAACGTAAAATAAATAATAGTACACAAAAATAATTTATATATACAATATCATTTCATGCAAGACGCGGATCTTAATCTAGTATCTTTGTATTTTAAAAAAGCTATATCCTTATATTTCTAACTAGTGTGTAACTATATACAAATTAAAATTTAATTTTATGAGCCTAAAATAGCAAAAATTTATAACTACGATTACCTTTAATTATTTATTATGATTTATATCTCGATAACAGAAATCTACAGGTTAGATAAAACCACAGTAGTTATAAAATGCTTTTGTCTTTAACAGAAAAAGTAAAAGAATTGATGATAATTACGTATAATATTGTAACTGATATAGGTATATGCAAATAAGAATGAGTTGGATTTGCTCGTTCAGCAAAAAATAGTTGTTGATTTGGATAATGATTCATTGAATTTCTGAAGACAGTCATCGTCATGAGAAAAAGTAAGCCAAATTAAACTTAAACTAAGAGACTAATTAGTCCAGATTAATGCGACCAACTTTTGAAGGAGCTGACTAAGTTTGCTTTCAAATGTAGTCTGCTTTGGATAATGAAATAAATAAAAGGTTAAAGATTTAGCTTTCAAGTTGGTGTAACGTATAAGCTTCAAATTCACATTATTTGTTATAATATATAATTTTATCATTGTGACATATGGAGATATTATTTTTATTTTTATGTAAAAAGCACATTTTAGGTTTTAAAAACTTAAATATGCATACTTTCCTCTCGTATCAAAACCCCAACTACCACTTCCATCACACCACAATCTGATTTCAACAAGGCTTCTATCTAAGCGTTACTAGTAGGATTCGACGTCACCTGGTATTATGATCGTTTAATGATTGTTTTCGTACCATTCTTATGAATTTTTGGGGTTTGTGGTATCGAGAATTTGTCTCCCGTTTTATATATAGGAGAAAATTGTTGTTGCTTCGTTTTAAATTTTGTAGTGTTATGCATTGTAGTTTAAATATATATCTTTTTTTTTCTTTCTATTACTTCAAGATATGGTTTACAATAGTTCTTTACGAGATATATCTTTTCTTTTTCAGAACAGTTTGATTCTAGGAAAAACACTGTTTTGTCCGTATCTTTCATTTGATTTTGATTTTCTTACGTACCGAGTCTGTCTTCGTAAGGTTCTGCTGGTGTGTAATGTTACGAAATGATAATGGTACAATGTACTTTCCTAATCTACTAGTTCCAAATAAGTTGGTAAATAATTATTTTGTAGAGGCTGGTGTGTGGGGTCCCCATATTCGATGGGCTTGCTATTAACTTAAAACAAGAACTCTTTTCACACGATGGGCTTTTTGCACGTGAAAATGACTGAATCATGTTTTTTAAGACAAAGATTAGACCCACATGTCGTCCCATTTCTTACTAGCGCCACATGTGATTACGCCTCCGGTTTCAGTCTCCCATTTCACCCCTATTTACCAACTCTTTTTTTTCCCATCAGATTAGATATTTTGATTCAGTATCCTGCGTTAGTAGATAGTTTTTTCCGTTTTCACCCCTATTTACCCGAAGCACATCGGGTAAAAAGCATTAGTCGATAGATTATTTCCGAAATTTGAAAATACTTCTGGTTATATTCTTTTATCTTTACATCATAGAAAACACAATTTGATATTCAGGGAAAACGAATAAATTCTTATCATTCGAACAATAAAAATTAAGAAAAACTCATTATATACGGTTTGAATGTCAAAGCGCAAAGTTATTTTTCCATTTTCATACAAATAATGACATTATAATTTTTAAATTAAATTTACTCTCAAAACATTGCAGTTTCTTATTTAGCTGATGTTGTTTATTCGGAAACAAATGTTGTTGGTTGATGTCAAAAATCTGAAAATGGAGATTTTATTTGAACTTTTAGTATCCTAAAATAGTGACGTCAGTGTGTCGTCAGTACTGGCTACTGAGTGACTGAGTGTCACATGAAGTAACGAAGTCAACCAACGTGTTATACAAAATATTTAGTGACTTTAATTGATTTGATATAAAGTAAATGACATGTACATATTAGATATGCTCTATAACTAATAAACCTTAAGCATACAAGTTTTTGATCATTGAATCTGTATGTAGAAACATACCAGATGAATCCATAACTCAGGTCTTAGATCAGGATTATAACTTCCAAAGCAAAAGAAGATCTTTCTAGGTGAGAAAAAGAAGTTTATATTGACTGTAAACCCCTTTTTTTTTGCTGCGAGTACGAACCAATAAGATATACATTTATCTTCAGCTTGTTTGCAATCGATTTTAGTCCATTTCTTTTAGAGAAATCACTTTTTAAACAACAAAGTAAATAATATATGGAGTTAAATCATGGAGGCCTTTAAAAGGAGTTATATAATTGAGAAGAGCAGTGGCAACTTGTGTTAAGAATTAGTGATAACAGTTGATAAATCTTTTCGTTTTTTGTGACCCAATTAGACATATAAATGGATCTTTTGAGATGAGTTTTTTTTTTATGAATCCCTCGTCCATAAACAAATAGATTAAAAGAAAAAAAAAAGTAAAAGAGAAGAAAAAAACTCTTGCAAGTATTAAATAAATTATTGCTGAAATTAAAAAAGTTCAAATGACATGTGTTAGCTAATTATTGATTTATACTATTTATAATTAAAAATTTAATAAACTAATTTTTTTGAGAAATTTTAGTGGGTTTTTCTCCAATGCGGATGCTCTTAATCAGTTTATTTGCTAAATTGTTTATTTTCTGGAGTTATGAGTTCGTAGTTACGGTAACCTTTTTTCGTTGTTTTTTCTAACTATCTTTATTTTGGGTGAGAAAACACATATTATTCAACTTCGACTTGTTCTTCTAGCCAACCCTAAAGATTTTAGGATGCTCAATTGCGACTAAAATCATTATTACTGGGCCAAGGAATTAGTAGAATACATGGGCTATGTGATTACATATATCATACCATACTAGCAGTAGCAGTGAGTGGGCTTGGGTCCATCTCCTTATATTAAACCTGAAATTGCTTAGAATTCGGTTGGTCACCAGACATTACTTAATATAGGGCTGGCCAAAAAAACCGAATCCGAAAATCCGAACCGAATTCGACCCGATAAAAAGGAATCCGAACCGATCCGAACCCGGCATAAGTACCGAATGGATCTTGTTTTACGGTATTTCGGGTTATGGGTATTACCCGAACCGAACCCGAACTTAAATGGATATCCGAAAGAACCCGAAACTTTAAAATTTCCAAAAAAACATGTATCATATCCAATCTAAATTTCTAATATGTTTCCAAAACATATTAATATATTATTGAGTACCTACAATAATTAGTTATGATATAAATAATTCACTCAAATATTTAGTCTAATATATAGTGTTATTTGGTTAATATTAATGTTTATGATTGACATTACATTTGAAGTTAAGTTACGAATAAATTTGTTTTGAAGTTTATATAATGTTGTTTTAAAATTAAATAGCACTTCCTATGTTTATAGAATTGTTAGTTGTTAACTTTAATTTTTTATGTTTCATTATGTATTATATTTCGTTCATACAAGGCTTTGGTTTGTCATTAATCATGATATGTTTAGTGTTGTCACATATAGTTCATTGACAAATCTTATATGGTTGATAGATGAGTTTCACAATATTATTTTGAAGGAGAACAATATGGTTTGTAGAANCTTTAATTTTTTATGTTTCATTATGTATTATATTTCGTTCATACAAGGCTTTGGTTTGTCATTAATCATGATATGTTTAGTGTTGTCACATATAGTTCATTGACAAATCTTATATGGTTGATAGATGAGTTTCACAATATTATTTTGAAGGAGAACAATATGGTTTGTAGAAGCTAAATACACAAATTTAATAAAATGACTAAAAATATAGTGAGTTTAGTTGAGTATAAATTAGTATTTTTAGAAACGATAACCCGATTAGTATCCGAAACCGAAACTATTTCGGGTTCAACCGGATCTTGGACATGTTACTAAACCCGAACCGAACCCGACTAAACCCGAACCGCATCCGACCCGAATTTTTATAATATCCGAATGGGGCTGAAATTTATGAACCCGAAAACCCGAAACCCGAATGAACCCAAACCGAAACCCGATTGAGACCCCGATTGCCCAGCCCTAACTTAATACGTGACAAATTCTTATTAACCTACTGATTCTGGAGGATAAATTTTTAAATGATGATTTATACTATACAGATTGCGAAAATATTACAAAAAATCAGCATTTTATGAAGATTAAGATTAACAATTGATGGTTCTAACCGTTTTCTGGTTATATCATACTAATAAAGATCTCATGTAATTTTTTTCCACCGATCTACTGTATATATATAATTGATGATAAGTTGCATTTCTGATGTTTTAAATACAGACTTTATAATATAAAAATATTAATAAACCCTTAAACAAATCACTGAAATAAAAGAGTTTCCATAGTTATGAAAGATGGATTCACAAGAGATTTTGTATGCACCATTCTTCATTGACTTTTCCTATAGCTGAGGTCAATAGACCCTCTGAGGTTAACCAGTTTCCATTCCATATCAAATCCGGTTCTGGTCGTAGCTACTCATCAAAACCTAACCAAGCGAACAAAACCCTACATGTGCCAATGGGCATGATAAATATTACATTTGGTATTTGCAGATTTCGACAAATAGAATAATAAGCATCATGTGATATATCTTCATAAATCCTGATAGTGGAACGCAATAATGCAATATGCATATACAAATGAATCATATATGTAAACCTACATCATTGAGGCTTACGACTTATAAACGTCGACTCTGATTGACAAAGTCAATCTCCCAATACCAAGCACTTTATAAAGTGTCTACCATATATTTGTCAAATAATGTTTAATGAATCTCATGATTACAGTATTTGAAATCTTTAAAAAAAAATCACACCCTCGGATCAAATGTATATTCACACTAACCCTTTTTTTTGTGCATCAAGGATTAAAACATTTTCCGAGAGTTGATATAATTTTCCCAAACAACTGAAACTGTCATTGGTACAACCGATCTCTTAGTGTTGCGGCAAAGGTCACTAATACTGTAATCAATCACAACACTTTGTTAATATATAAGGTCAAATATCAGCGTCTGAATGAAGATAATAAAATATCTAATCATTTATGTTCGTCGGGATTGATTCGATCTAGTAGGTTATGAATCATAATGGGGCATGAGGTTCTTGTATAGATGTTAAATCAATGGAGTAAGTGGCTGCTTTGTGTAAAGATTCACACTGTCCCTTTGTTCTTTTTCTTTCCATTGCTACACAAATCGATCTTTCACTAACGTCGTATGTACAATCATTCACTGATTTAACGTTTTTAGGTTTAGTGAAGTTCCACTCGATATTCAACTAAACATGTAGTTTCAATTAGTCATTACTTGATGCCTTGCAGGAACTATAAATGAAAAAATATATCAAGATTAATTAGAAGGTTATATCTGATAATGTTTTTAGTATATCATCATAATCTACACTTCAGTTAATTAGCACTTAGCACACACACTTTTATGTTCCACTGATACGTGGAAAATAATAAACACACATCCAAGGCCAACATTTTATCTACATGTTACTTATGGTGTCTCTTTTTTCATTAAAATTAAAGCCTATATGATTTAGTCAAACAAAGTGCTACTTGCTAGTAATAATTATAATCACCACATCTGATGCAACAATGATAAAGCAACATCCATAGACATCTTTAGAGTTTATAGGTTGCATATAATTTCGATAGTGATAAAAAAAAATTGTAACTATAACTTTATAATGAACTAATGGCACGATTAGATGGCGAGTTGAGGTGCAATTTAAGATGAGATGTTTGTAAAAACGACAAAAACTTGCCAAAAAAGATAGAGAAAGACAAAGGAAAAAGGAAAAGAAAGGCACCTTATGATTAAGACCCTCGAACTTACACAGAAACACAAATCCAAAAAGCTTTAGATAAGATACGAAGATGAATCCACGTTAGAGGACTTGATTAACCAAATTACTATGCATGGTGTAACAATGCAACGTACACTATGTATAAGATAAACTATTTATATCGTCCTTAAAACTGAAATAAAAAGGAAACTGTAACTCGTCGGTAGAAATGGTAAATATTTATCTATTTCTTTTACGTTTTTCATCCACACCAATCTCAGAAATGCTTTCTATGAAATCTGGCTTAAGATCCGGAGCTTGCAGCTTTTTGTAAAATAATGAAGATAGAAAGGTATATCTATGACTAACGGTATGAAAATGTAATGTAATAGATAAAATTATGATACATGAAACATTATGATGTAAATATATAGTAAATGAATTAAAAACCCCACTAACTCTCTTAAATATAAGCTGATAAACATCGATACTAAACACACTAACATAGAGTTTGGTAATTCATTATTGATCCTTTTAAAGACTTTCACACATTAATTCAACTATCCAAAGTTTTATTATAGGTCAAAACTTTAAACATATTCCTGATTTTGGGAAAGCATAGTATAAAATAAAAAGGTTGTTTGTGGAGACCACACGTCTTTATTTGGGAACACTGCTCAATATTGCTACTGCGGCTAAGTGGCAAAGACCTACCCCTACTGTTTCTTTCCACTTTTCATTGCCTCGTGTGGGCCCAACAATGAGAGCCCATGGGCCCAAAACTTTTCGAGATTCTCTTCTCTTCCTCATCCTCAATCAAGTCTATCATCTCCATTGCAATTATTGGTGATTTAGTATATAAATCTCTATTCGCTTAGTGAAACTAATAGTTAGCTAAAACATTACTAGTATTTAGTATTTACTCAGTAAATAGTGGTTTCGTTTTCTTTTATAAAGTGATATTGCAGTGATAAAAAAAGTTACATACTTCCGCTTGTTTCACTCAAAAGCACAAAAATAATGAACTCCATTAGAAGTTGATCCTATAAATCACTGACTACACATAATTTGGTGCATACATGAAGATGAATTACATTAAGAAAGCGTATTTTAGCTGCAAAATCAAATGCATGGTAGCATAACATGCGCCTCCAAGAGAAAGAAAATTGTTTTTTAATAAAAATAAATAAAAAACTGGAGAAAGAAAGAGACAAGGGCAGAATCGGAAAGTTTACAGGACGCTTTCTGTGACCTGTCGGGGAGTAGATGTCTATACATATGTAACATGTATATACAGATTCATACATTGTGTATAAAATTAAAATTTATCAAATACTACCATTTTTCTTAAATCAAAATTTTTATAACTCAAAGTCAGTCTATTTTAAAATAAATCCAATGTACTGTATAGTGATTTGTGTTTAAACCCCAAAGCGGAAAGAATTTACTTCTAATTATTGATTATAAAAATATATAAATTGCGTATATTTATTCAAATAAATAAAAGAAGAGAAACCTCTAGCTTTTGATTATCACACAAGTTTATGTTTTTCTTCTTCTTCTTCCTCTCTCTCTCTCACACAGAAAGTGTTTTACTGTTTTCTCTAATCACTATACGCTTCAACAGTTTCTCCACACGCATCCTTGAGAATGTCTGAATTTCTAGCAGCAGAGCATGATTACATAGGTTTGTCTGAGTTTCCAACCATGGAAGCAACAAAACCAACGTCTGACAACAAAACCAAAACCACAGACAACAACAACAACAACGACGATGACGTTCTGAATTTCAAGGCCACCGAGTTAAGACTCGGTTTACCCGGTTCTGAGTCACCGGAACGAGTTGACCAGCGGCTCTGTTCTCTCAAGAGCTCATGTCCTGTGTCAGGTGCCAAAAGGGTGTTTTCTGACGCCATTAACGGGTCTACCAAATGGGTCTTCTCCACTGATAGCTCCGCCGTGGAAGATATTAAACCGGACGTTCCGGTTAAGGAGAAGAAGAGCTCTGCATCAGCAGCAGCTCCAGCTTCGAAGTAAGATAAAAAATAAAAAAAGCTCTCTCCTTTCTTGCTGGAAACGTTGTAATAGAGATATCTCTGTTTTAGCACTTTTAATGTTTTTTATTTTATTTTTGGGGTTTTGATGGAACAGGGCACAAGTTGTGGGTTGGCCACCGATTAGATCATTCAGGAAGAACACAATGGCTTCTTCTCAGAAACAAGGTGGTGGTGGTGATAATAATAACAATAACTCAGAGACTGAAGGAGAAGCAAAGTCTGGACCAGAGCCTTGCTTGTATGTTAAAGTGAGCATGGAAGGTGCTCCTTACTTGAGGAAAATCGATCTCAAGACTTACAAGAGCTACGTTGAGCTCTCTTCTGCTCTTGAGGAGATGTTCAGCTGCTTCACTATTGGTAAGTCTCTTTCACTGAGAACATACTTGAGAGTGTGACTGAGTTAGTGTAACTGTTTTTCTTTTGGGTTTTTACAGGTCAGTTTGGGTCTCATGGAGGGTGTGGCAGAGATGGGTTAAACGAGAGTCGCTTAACTGATCTCTTGCGTGGTTCTGAGTATGTTGTTACTTATGAAGACAAAGACAGTGACTGGATGCTGGTTGGTGATGTCCCTTGGGAGTAAGTCTTTGATTTCTCGTTTTTAGAAACCAACTAAAATCAATCAACAGCTTAACCTAACCGGAGAATATAGATCATTGAAACTCTTACTGTCTTTTCTCTGCAGAATGTTTATATGTTCTTGCAAGAAGCTGAGGATCATGAAGAGCTCTGAGGCTATCGGCTTAGGTTAGTCTTTCCTCTAAACTCTTGTTCTAAGCAAATCATCTGCTCCTTAAAATTTTCTTCAGGGAAAGAAACATATCATTGAGGAATAGCTTAGAAAGGATACCACTTGGTTCTTTCAGAGCTCTTGAAACACTAAGAACCGACCGTCTCTAACACGTATCTTATTTGTTTGCAGCTCCAAGGGTGATGGAGAAATGCAGAAGCAGGAACTAGTAAATGCCCCTTTTTATGTGATGATATATGATTTGGAAGAAAGAAAAGATATGTTATTAAGAAATGTAATAACCATTTTGTTTTCAAGTATTCTTGTGTGTGTTTTGTGTGCTAAGAGTGATGTTTGATCTTTCTCAAACCAGCCTCTACTAAGTTCTAATAAGGTCTCTTATCTCTTACTTTTGTCTCCAATCCATCAAATGGGTTTTTGTGTATGTGTGTTTTTGCTAAGTAAGACTTCATAACTCATATGTATAAAAAAGATTGTTAGTGTGTAAACCAGATGCAGTTCTTAACTTCATATCGATGTAATCTTGAGAGCAACATCCTCAGAAGCTTCTAAAGCAGACCTCACTATAGAAACATTCTCTAGTTCATAGTTTACGTTTAAGTGATATCTCCATTGATAGAACTATTGGATTCAAACATACTGATACGGATCATTATATTACTAAAAATGTACAAAAGGGTTTAACACACGCACACCACTTACTAATGTTTCCACATTTTCATATCAAATGTATTTTATGTTATATTACAGAACCTAATCCTCAGTTTACTTCCATGTACAAAACGTGAACTAGAAACCGGAAAGGCTTACATGGACTATATAGACTAACTCCGATTTGCTTTCCTTATGTCTCTCAATTCTTCTGGAAATTCCAGCTTCTCTTGCTAATGCTGTTCACTAGCCAGCCAAAGTCGAGTAGATTCTGCCCGTATTGTAACCTCACGAGGTAGCTTCTGTAAGGTATCAGTATGTTTTTAAGACCTGAGAGCATTCGATACAGATGGTTACAAAATATATCATCAAGGCATGCCGCATTAGAGAAACAAACATAAAGTAACGTTCTAGTTAGTTACCTGTTATGCACATTGTCTTATAAAAGTGAGCAACTTGAGCATCACCCCTAGTAACAACGCGCTTATTCGACTCCAAACACTCAAGAAACGCCACATCAGCTTTAAGCAACTCAGCCTGGTCATGAGTATCATAACCAATATCATGGCAATAACAGCAATGGTCTAACCAATCAATAGGTCTCTGATCCCATATCGGTGAACCCCCATCTTTCCCACTAGACCAGTTAGGTCCACAGTAATGCCCGTACCTCGGGAAAAGCTGCGAAAGAAACGCTCTAGGTCCTGTGTGCCATGGAACCTTCGACACATAGGGTCTAAACCGATACACAGTACTCACAGTATTAACTCTCGAAGACCTGCGAGACACGGCGTGCTTTTTCAACCCTCTGTTGATAGTAGTGGGTTTCTGCTTCCCATCACGTGAAGATGCAGCAGCCCAAGGAAACACAGAACCAAGGGAGAAAGTCCATATCTTTATGTCAAATAAGCTTTTCTCTTGGTCTTGTTGTTCAAGGAGAGAAGTCGTGGAAGTCACGGTTTCTACCATGGTTACATCTTTCTTAGAGTAGGTGTTGTTAAACCAGGAGATACTCGGTAACCCAAAGTTCATCTGTAAACAACACACAGTACATTAAATGACTTCAGCAATCGAGTATCAACCCTTCATGTTAGGAGTAAGTTAAAAAAAAACACAAGAATTTGTTTCTGAAACTCATTGAAACCAACATTTCTTGTGTAATGATCCAGATACGAAGACAAGTTTTAATTTTTCATACATTAGTAAGTTTAATGACTGCAGAACCATTCACGTTGGAGTAACTGAAAAAACAAGATTTTGTTTCAGCAACCTTTTGGAAACCGACCTATATTGTGTAATGATCCAGACAAAAAGACAAGTTTTAATTTTTAAGACATGGGTTTAGTTTAAGAAAAGGAATAAACTTTGGTCTGTGTAAGATGAGAGTGTTTGTGGTAACAACTTTCTAAATTTCATCATTTCATGATAATGCAAAGAGAGTAGTTTCAATAGATGATAAACAAGTCGAGATCTCGATTAACATATAAAATTCATTAAACCTAAATTGCATTAGATCGGAACTAAAAGGGAGATATAATGAGAATAATTGAATCAAAAAGACCATGCACTGAGATTGAAAAATGAAATTGACGAACCTGAGCAGGAAAATTTACAGACACGCTACGAGGAAGACAGCTTTTTCGTTTTCCTTCACGAATCGCTTAGTTTAATCTAGACCTTCTTTTTTAAGCCGACACTTTAATGGGCCGAAAAAATTTAGTGGGCCATAATTTATAGCCCATATATGCACTGGATTATCACAGAAAGTGAAAGTCTCCACCTCTGAGAGAATGTTGTAGACAAGTGAAAAACAATCTCATATTTTCATGAACAAAAAAGTTTACAGATTTTTGATTATAAACTCTAATCAAAAGGTGAATACAGAAATTTTTAGTCTACAAAACAAAAGGAAGACTTTAAACTCATGTCACAAAAGATCACTTCCTTATATATGTCTTTCCCTCCTCAGTTGTCTTCTCCAAGGGTAAACTTCACAAACCTCCTGACTTTGATGTTTTCACCAAGAGTAGCCACAGTTTGCTTCACAAGATCCTTGACCAGAACGCTATCATCTTTAATGAAAGGCTGCTCAAGCAATGCCATTTCTCCAAGCCTCTTTGAGATCCTTCCTTCAACAATCTTCTCCTTTATGTTCTCTGGTTTAGACAAGAGATCCTCTCTTTGCATCTCAATCTCCTTTTCTTTCTGCTTTATCTCCTCTGGAATATCCTCAATGGATACATATTGCACCTGCGTGTGTACACGTTTTCCATGTCAGAGATCACCAAGCCTATTGTTTTCAGATGAGAAATTTTCTTTACCTGTGGATTAGCCACTGCTTGCATTGCAAGATCATCAACCAGTTCCTTGAACTTTTCGCTTCTTCCAACGAAATCAGTCTCGCAGTTCACTTCTATGAGGACTCCAATGCGAGCATCATGGATGTATGAACCAATTCTCCCTTCAGCTGCAAGCCTGCTTGATTTCTTATCAGCTGTTGAAAGACCTTTCTTTCTGAGGTATTCTTGTGCTTTCTCAAGATCTCCTCCTGTCTCTGCCAACGCCTTCTTGCAATCCATCATTCCTGCTCCTGTTTCTTCACGCAGCTGCTTCACAAGACCAGCTGAAACGACCGTAGTTGGTGGACTGCAATGCCATTTTCAAAATAGTTAAGTCTCTTTGTATCCAAAACGAACATAATCAAGAAGAGAGAAATATTGTTTCACCTTGGGACAGCTTCCTTGGGCTCTTCAGCTTTTGGCTGTTCTTTCTCTGGTTCGGCTTTTGGTTTAGCTGCGGTTTGAGCAGCAACCTCAGCAGCAAAGTCCTGACTTTTCTTCTCAAGGCCTTCTCCGAGAGTGTACCTAATGAATCTCTTCACCTTGATGTTTTCTCCAATGGTTGCAATCCTCTGCTTTACAAGGTCCTTCACTATCACCTTATCGTCTTTAATGTATGGTTGCTCCAGCAATGCAAGTGCGTCTACCCTCTTCTTTATCCGACCTTCCACTATCTTCTCCCTTATCTGCTCCGGTTTCGACAGAAGATCTTCCTTTTGCATCTCTATCTCTTTTTCCTTCTTCACAATTTCTTCGGAAACATCTTCTGGTACAAGGTACTCTACTTGAGGGCACGCAGCCACCTATGTATCAAGTCAACTTATGTTTCTCAGTTATAGCAAAGTAAAGAAAATGCTGTTAGCTAGAAGATTTGGAGTTTACCTGCATCGCCAGATCATCAACCAGTTCCTTGAAAATGTCACCGCGTGAGACAAAGTCTGTCTCACAGTTAACCTCCAAGAGGACACCGATTCTGCTGTCATGGATATACGAACCGATTCTCCCCTCGGCTGTGGCTCTGCTGGCTTTCTTGTCTGCGCTCGCTAGTCCCTTCTTGCGGAGGTACTCTTGAGCTTTCACCATATCGCCCTCGCTCTCCAAGAGCGCATTCTTGCAGTCCATCATTCCCGCTCCTGTTTCTTCTCTAAGCTGCTTCACTAAGGCCGGTGAAATGCCAGCTGCATCAGAGAGAAATTTCCCATTAGATCATGAAGCAGAGATCTAAAGAAGCTAAAAATGTGCAAAATAAATACCTTTGATGCCACTTTCCTCAGAAGAAGCTTCTGTGACTACAGGGGCAGGAGTCTCGGCTTCAGCAACAGGTACTTCCGCCACCACTTCCTCCTTCTTCTCAGCGTCTTCACTTGCTACATCTTCTGAAGGTGAAACTTCATCAGGTACGGTTTCAGCAACAGGTTTTTCGGCCACCACTTCCTCCTTCTTCTCAACGTCTTCACTTATTACAGCTTCTGGAGATGAAACTTCATCAGGTACAGCTTCAGCAACAGGTACTTCGGCCACCACTTCTTTCTTCTTCTCAACGTCTTCACTTATTACAGCTTCTGGAGATGAAACTTCATCAGGTACAGTTTCAGCAACCGGTACTTCGGCCACCACTTCCTCTTTCTTCTCAACGACTTCACTTGCTACAGCTTCTGAAGGTGAAACTTCCTCTTCACCTGGTAACCAGTAGAAGAAACGGGTCAATGATATTAAGACACTAAACCAATGAACTGATTCAATATTAATTAAAGACAATTCAACCTACTTTTAGTTTCTGGAACTGGTGGAAGCTCAGGCGTTTCCTCAACCTTTTCAACCTCCTCAACTTCAGTTACTGAAGCAACTGTTTCAGTTTGCTCTTCTGTCTCCTGCGAATCATCTTCAGCTTTGGTCTCAATCACTTCTTCTTGTTCTACCTTGGGAGTTTCTGATGAAAGAACCTCTTCACTTGTTTCTTCACCTTTCTTAGAGGTGACAGATGCTTCAGCTTCTTCTGATTCCTTCACAGCCTCTACTGGTTTCTCAGCTTCTTCCTCCCTCTTGTCAAGAAACGCAGCAATCTCCTCGTTCTTACGGAAAGCAAGCACAAACGGATTCGTGGCTGTATGCACAACCCCTTGACTAAGCGTTTCATCAAACTTACCATCATCTTCCTCTTTCATCGTTAAAGTAACACGTCCTCTCGCTATTCTCAGCACACGAACCTTAACCTCCTGTCCAGCTTGCAACGAAGAGCCACCACCCATCATCATGCTCCCAATCCCATCATCTGCTTCCTCATTCGTAGGTAAGAACCCTTCTTCACCTTCACCAATCGTTATAAACGCTCCTGACCTCGTCAAATTCTTCACCGTCCCATCCAACATCTGCCCTTTCACATACTTTGAGCTGAACCCATCTTCCTTCTTCCCACCTCCTCCTTTTGAAGCATTCCTTTTCCCTCCTGGCCTCGGCTTATTATCACTACCACCACCACCACCACCACCGGACTGGCGTTTAGAAGGATCATCACTGGAACGCATAGTGAGAGAAATACGTTTACCCTCAATGTCAGCTTCAACCAACCTTACTTTCACCTCTTGCCCAATAGTGACAACACTCGCAACATCTTTCACAAAGGTGTCACTCAATTGAGAGACATGGACTAATCCATCAGTGAAAGCACCAAAATCTACAAAAGCACCAAAGGGCTGAATCGCTCTTACTTTCCCAGTGAAGGTAGCACCAGCAACAAGCTCCTCGTTCTTGACCGCAGGCATTTCACTCTTCCTTCCAGGTCTTGCTGCTCCCCTTGACTGAGTTGTAGCAGGAGCTGCTGCAGGAGCAGCAGTATCTGAGTTGTCATTTGAATCGGTTTCCGCAACAGGAGGAGAATCTTGTCCCTCTACTGCTGCAACAACATCAGTCTCTGTGGCTCTAATACGATGAGGATGCAACACAAACTGCCGTCCGTGAGTAGGAAACAGTTTAAGCGAAGTTGAAAGAGGAAGGACCAGTCTTTGAGTTGACGATGGTATCTGTTTGCTAGCTTTACGAGAGAAGCAACATTTGATGGAGCAGTCATTCTTCTTTACAGTAAAAGTAGCTCCAGGAATGAGCCATGGTTTGCTGATAGAGGTAGGAGTAACCGTAGCCATCTTCACAGTGGCTAAGAAAAACTGTCACCTACACATAAAGCATCATTACACACTATCCAAATTCAAGCTCCATTGAACAAGCACAGAGACTGATATGAACACAATTGAAAATTCAAATCTCTAAACAAATAAAGTTCGTAATTTGGGACTGTCTTATCACGTAAAAACACGCGAGTTGTAGAATGATTGAACGAGTTGCATTGAAAAGAAATACATTTGAAAACAAGTAAGAAAGGGAGCTACCTTTGGGTTAGCCTTGGCTCTGAGAAAACTCTCCCAGGAAAAAAAACTAAAGCGATAAAAATCGCTAGTTTCGCTGATAAGCTTAAAGAGAAACGATAGAAGAGGTGTGAGAGGTTTTTAAAGCCTTATCTCATTTTGTCTGTCTCTCTACAAAGATGAGATGATTGTCTTTTTCTTCTCTCTCCTCGCTATCAATTACCTCAAACTCCTAGCCGAGTCGATTATGTCCAACATAGGCTTCATGCTAAGGCCCATTCTGTTACGAATATTAGGCCCATTAAGATTCCATAGCTCGAGTGTTTGAGTTTTAATTAGGGCTGGACAAAAAAACCTAAACCCGAAAATCCGAACGAACCCGATCCGATAAAAAGGAATCCGAACCGATCCGAACCCGACATAAATACCGAATGGATTTTGTTTTACGGTAGTTCGGGTTATGGGTTTTATCCGAACCGAACCCGAACTTAAATGGATATCCGAAAGAATCCGAAACTTTAAAATTCCAAAAAAAAACTTATATCATACTTAATCTAAATTTTTAATATGTTTCCAAAACATATTAATATATTATTGAATACCTATAATAATTAGTTATGATATGAATAATTAACTCAAATATTTAGTCTAATATATAGTGTTATTTGGCTGTTACTAATGTTTATGATTGACATTACATTTGAAGTTAAGTTACGAATAAATTTGTTTTGAAGTTTAAATAATGTTGTTTTTTAAATTTTGAATATTACTTCTTACGTTTATATAATTGTTAGTTATTAATATTAACTTTTTATGTTTCATTATGTATGATTTTCGTTCATACAAGACTTTGGTTTATCATTAATCATGATATGTTTAGTGTTGTCACATATAGTTCAATGACAAATCTTATATTGTTGATAGATGAGTTTCATAATATTATTTAGAAGCAGAACAATACGGTTTGTAGAAGCTAAATACACAATTTAATAAACAAATTGAAAATATAGTGAATTTAATTGAGTATAAATTAGTACTTTTAGAATCGATAACCCAATAACTATCCGAAACCGAAACTATTTTGGGTTCAATTGGATTTTGGACATGTTACTAAATCCGAACCGAACCGAACTCAATTAAACCTGAACCGAATCCGACCCGAATTTTTATAATATCCGAATGGGACTGAAATTCATGAACCCGAAAACCCGAAACCCGAATGAATCCGAAGCGAAACCCGATTGGGACCCCGAATGCCCAGCCCTAGTTTTAATGAAGATCCTGATTTTCTGAAGGCGATTATTTTTGAACCGAAGCAGTTGAGTTTGATACATAATCATATTCTATTACGGTCGATTTATTAAAGAAACCTTTGATCTAGATCGGATCTTTCGTCTTCGTTTCAATTGGTTTAAGCCTTTAATATGATCTGATATTGTGAAAGTAGTAGTACTCATCGTAAATGTAAATGAAAACGAATTGTTATTTTAAAGGAAATCTGATGACATACACTCCATAGATCCTAAGCAGAAGCAAATGTTGTTCAAAAAAAGTAGAAGCAAATGTATCATAAAGCAAAGAGTAGGGAAAGACGACGACGATGATATGATTACATGTAAAGGCCTTCAGGGACGCCTTCTTTCTTCTTGAACATAACCTTCTCCTTTGCTTTCTTGAAATCCGGATGCGTCACCTGAACACACCCACAACATCAACACATTAGAGTCTGTGACTAGTAATTTCCCAAGTGGCATGGTTTGAACTGAATGGTTAAGACTCTTTACCTTCATACGACGCTCCCTGAGAGCAAGCAGACCAGCTTCAGTGCAAATAGCTTTGATATCAGCTCCTGAGAACTCATCCTTTGTCATGACAAACTCTTCCAAGTTTACATCTTCCGACAGAGTCATCTTCGATGTGTGTATCTATTTTCAAACAGAGACATACAAACTCGATGAACAAGAAGAAACTTTTGAACAATCCATTGATTTTGATTTCTCAGCTTAATTAATTACCTGGAAGATGCGTCTTCTGGTTTTGATATCTGGAAGTGGGAATTCGATCTTTCTATCAATACGTCCAGGTCGAAGAAGTGCAGGGTCAAGACTCTCGATTCTGTTTGTTGCAAGGATGACCTTTACGTCTCCTCTTGAATCAAATCCATCAAGCTGGTTCAGAAGTTCCAACATAGTTCTTTGGATCTCACGCTCTCCTCCTGAGTTTGCATCATACCTGTTTCCATTTCAAGCTTTAATCAGTTACTATCTATCTCTGAAAAACAAATAGGTTATATCAAGTTAGTCTGACTTACCGCTTGGTACCAACAGCATCAATCTCGTCAATGAAGACGATTGATGGTGAAAGGTCATCAGCAACTCTGAAAAGCTCCCTCACAAGCTTGGGACCATCTCCCAAATACTTCTGAATCAGTTCACTACCAACAACTCTCAAGAAAGTAGCTGATGTAGAGTTGGCCACCGCCTGATATAAAACCAGATTGTTCAAATCTTTAGTAAGAACATACACCAAACAAAAACTAAGCGACCAAACTACAGCAATTACATTTATCTGACGGAGACAAAAAAAACAAGTGATTCATAAGATCTGGAAAGTATTTTTGCCATGAATAAAATTTCTGAAATGTTTGGTAACCAGCACAACAAAGGTTTCACCTTTTTCAAATATATCTACTTAAGAGCACAGCCTCACATATTTTTTAAGAACTCTATCGCAATCAGACTATAGATTAATCTGAACAGGTCACTAAACGTAAATGTAACTTTAAGTAGTAACAGATAACTACATGTTAGATTAAAGGTAGAAAAGCAAGACCTTAGCAAGTAGAGTCTTCCCAGTTCCAGGCTCACCATACAAAATCACACCTTTAGGCGGCTTAATCCCAATATCCTCATACAACTCAGGATGAGTCAAAGGCAACTCAACAGCCTCCTTAATCTCCTGAATCTGAGCTTCTAACCCACCAATATCAGCATACGACTCCAAAGGAGCCTTCTCCACTTTCATCACAGACACCATCGGATCCACTTCATCTTGCAGTATCCCAACAACAGAGAGAACCTAAACCACAACAAAAAAAAAAAACCCAAATCAAACAAAGATCCAATCTTTTTCAAAACCCTAATTCACACAATACCAATTAAAACAAATCTCATAACAATCACAACAAAAGATCCAACCTTTTTCAAAACCCTAATTCCCAATTACCTTATTTTGCATCAAAATCGAACAACCAATTAAAACACATCTCACAACAAAAGATCCAACCTTTTTCATAACCCTAATCCCCAATTACCTTATTATGCATCAAAATCGAGCACCCAGGCTCGAGCTGATCTTTATCAACAAAAGACAAGATCCCAACGTAATACTCAGGCCCAACGGAAGACGAAACAATCGCGTGATTCTCATCAATCAACTCCTCCAAGTTCCCAACGCTCATCGGCGTCCCGCGGAGATCATCGACCTTAGATCTATCTTCCTCCGCCTTCTCCTCCTGAGGCTTCAGCCTCTCCTGATTCGCCACAAACTCTTCCTCCATCAAGAGGTAATCCTTGATCCGCTCCATCTTAAGGAGCCTGAGCTTGCACTTGGTGGAAGGAGTCACCGTAGGGAGCCGCGCCGCCGCTTCTGGACCTTTTTGACGACGCTGCTTCCTCCCGACGCGAGACGGTGGCGCCGCCGGCTCGAACTTCTTCTCTTTCTTGTCGCCGCCATCGGGCTTCTTGTCTCCTTGACGGTTTAAACCTCCGGATGGACCTTGACCCATGATTGATTTACTTCTGAGAGATTAGCTTTGCTCTTTGTGTTTGTTTCTCTTTGTACTGAGATTCTTGGCTTTGGGAAGAAGATATCTTTTTTACCCTATTTTTTTTTTAATAATTAATAATCAGATTATGGGCCTAATAGGCCCAAAACAGGAATCGGGCTTAAGTGTGCTACGTAAAAGGCCCATAAGATTTGAAACTACCCTTCCAGACCACCATGAAGTTTACGTAAACCATTTTAACAAATCTTTATTATTATTATTTTATTTTTTTGTGAAGCAGTGATCATTAATTTAAGTAACCGTTTACAATAGAGAGAGAGCCTGTTTGGCAACAAGGATAATAGTCTGTGTATTTATAGATGATTAAATTCATATTCACTCATAGGTGAACCAACAATAGGGTTTTCTGTGGGAGCATCCCATTTATACATGAAATATTCTCCATCAAATTTCTTATTGAGGACATAGACTCCCTCTTCTTTTGCAATCCATTTACATACATTAGGGTCCATTCCAGTACACGTACCATCTATAAAATCTTTGTCCGGAACAAACGCAGGAAAAACCACATGGTGTTTGTAATCTGGTCCCTGAAACATATAATTAGATATATATAGGGTAAGAGCTGCAATTGCATATGTCGAAAAAAATGTATAAACATCTCTCACCTGCCATAAATTGCACCAATACCGAGTAGTTAGGAGGATGGTAAATTTAAATTGAAAATTTTCGCCGATGTTAAGATAGGTAATCGGAAAATCATGACTTCCGCTCTTGCAATGAACCTGGAGTTTTTTGTTAAAACCTAACTGGTTTACAATTTCAACATTGAATTTTCTGAAGAGAGGAGGCATCAACGAGTTTATTGAATCAAAGGAAATGAGGATAAGCAAAAAAATAAGTAGACCTCTTCCCATCTTTTTTCTCAGATGTTTAATAATTGTTTGTGACGAGTATGACAATAAATCTGTCACTCATATATATACAAATAACAAATATATTTGTCTATTCCTTTAATAATTTTACTATAACTGGTCACCATTTTAGAAACGGTGGAAACAAATCAAAAAAGAAAAGAAAGAAAATAATATGAATGAGTGGAAATGATTGTTTCTTTTCAAGTTTGTTAAGAAATAATTTTGTTATATTATTTTCTACAGATAAAGGAATGAGAAAGAATGAAAGAAAAATGATTCCTTATAAATGGTGTATTTTTATAGAAATGATACAGAATTGAATGTTTCTTCTCTCACCATTTACACTCTTTGACTCTGTTTTATATTTGATGTAATATACATATTTTGCAATCACATTTCTAACCAAAATAATACTAAGCAAAACCAATGTTAAAAAGTAAGACTTAAACTCAAAATAAGAAGTCAAAACATGGCCCTAGTAATTGTAAATAATTTGTGGCCTGAAGCTCATGCTTCATAAGCTTTTTGGAAGGGACTTCATAAGCTTTTTGGAAGGGAAGGCACCACTGTATGGGGTCATACAACTTATTCATAAACAAAGTAAAGAAGTCAGAATATAATATTACTAACAAGTATTATTTGATTGATAAAAAAATATATTACTAACAAACAAAGATGAATTTACTTCATAAGCTCATGCTTCATAAGCTTTATGGAAAGGAAGGCACTGTATGGGGTCATACAACTTATTCATAAACAAAGTAAAGAAGTCAGAATATAATATTACTAACAAGTATTATTTGATTGATAAAAAAATATCTAACTATATTAAAAGTTCTAAATAAGCCAAGGGGAAGGTGTCCACATCCTCAAAAATAATCAACCAATAAGGAACTTGTGTTTTGCCATGTCACATCCGATTTGGATGATGTTGGGCTGCTTTTTTGTTTGAATTCTTTTTTGTTCAGTTTGGTTTGTTTGTCTGGCCCATCAAAATGAAATCCCCCCCTCTCCCCTCTTTTTCGTCGTTTTCTCTTCTCAACCGACGGCCTTCTGTTATAATACTAGAAGTCCAAGCCTTTTTCTCTCATCCCCAACATTCGTGTCGAAGAAGAACGCAACACAGTTCTCTCCGGTTTATTAGACTGATTAGGAGCATCGATGTAGTGATTCCGGTTTCATGGGTTTCGACCTGTCCTGGATCCGACCCGATTATCCAATCAACGTTTTTTTCTCAAGATAATGTTAGTTTTAAAACTTGCTTCTGTTTTTTTAGTAGTTATTATAATCGATAGCTTAGATCATGTAGCATCAAGAAACATTTCTTTCTGGCAATTGGTTCTGATTTTGTTAGAACTGTTTATTAAAAAGATATATTAGGCGTGTGAAATTTAAATAAAAGAATTTATTTGTTAAAGAAACTTATGACTAAGTCCCACCGGTCTTGAATCCTTGAACGACCAATGCTTTTCTTTATCTAGATTTGTGCATTTAATCTTATGTCCTTGCAGATGTTACAGGTGTTGTAATCGAACTAGGAGAGTCTTGTGCTTCTACAAGTTCTGAGCCTTTTGTAAAGTTCCACATTACTGGAACTGACACGCTGTTACCAATTTAGGGACTCCTGTTATTTTTTCCCCAGCACTTAAGACGACCGAACTTCAACCTAATAAGACAGAGACAAAGAGTGTCAAAAAGTCAGAGGAACATAATACTTCGAGTTTGATGTCTACCTAATCTCCGTTCTTAAATAGAAACGCGACCAGTGGGCTGAACTTGACTTCCAATCCAAGGAAAGCAGTGGAAATTTCCAAAGCTACCTTTGTCTCTCTGGTACATCCGATTTATATCTGAACATAGTTTCATCAGTGACAAAGCGAATGCTCTTACATTGTTTACTGTGATTGACTAAAGCCGTATTCTTTTAGGTAAATACGCACAAGAAGCTGTCACAGCAGCCATGAACGTTGGGAGACTATTGTTTCAAATCCATACCTCAAGAGTGTGGGAATTGATTGGTGGTATGTGAGAAAAATTATGGATTAAGAGCTGTCTATGGAGGGTAAGTACTGAAAAAACATCTTTCACCAAGACAAAATTGGCTCCATGTATAAATGATATCTCTCTTTTTGGCTTTCAGTTTTGTTACTGCATTGAAGGATCTAAAACTCTGTGTGATTATCTCTCAAACTTATGACCTTCATGCTGATTCATCTATATTCTCGGCACTGAAGAAGAGGTATGTGTATATATAAAATACTCTCACATATATGCATCTCTATTGCCTTTTTGATATTGATGAATGCAAAATCTGATGTGTAAACAAACCCAGATGCAGCTTGGTCTCAGTAATGGCTGATGTGGACCGGATGCTTAGAGCACAAGGAACATTTATAGTAAGAGATGACATAGAAACAAAAGGAGAAATTGATAATATGATGGAATCACTAATGGAATGTAAGAATGACACATTCCCAAGATGGAAAAGGAGTGATCTCTGTTCAGGAGTCAAGGTGGTGTCTTACATGGGTTGAGACCATTACATCGGAGATAGCAAGTGAAAGAGAATTGGTTTAATATAGTTTTATGAGTAATGTTTCTTTTGTGATCATGGTGATTATTTACATTGTATTAGGCCAATATGTGTATCTTTTTTTTGCATTGACAAAAATTGTATACAAAGACACTGTCCCAATAGGGTAAGCTTTGATAAACTTTTGATTTGGTCCTAAACATCCGTGAATATTTATACTACTGTAGCAAACTTATATATACTGTATATTTGGACTATAGGTACATGATGAGTCCAGGTTACATCACAAAAGAACTGTCAATAGAAAAAAATACAACTAGAGCAAAAGGAATTATTAAACTAAAATAAATTGTAACAAATTTAAAATAAAACATTAGATTCAATAACAAAATATAAGAAAATTGTTACTATAAAAAATAACTTATACAATAAAATCAATGTAAACTCTTATTCCCAAAATTAATCAGTAACTCTTATATCAAAAATTATAATTATTTATTCAGATAAGATGGTTTGTGTGGTATCCAAAGATAATAACATATACAAAATTCAAATAAATATCTTATATCTAAATAGTAACAATTGATGTCAGGTTTTCATGTTACCTTTGTTATAATAAAATAAGAAAAATTACGTACAAAAGAAAGTATATATTTGACAAAAAAAAGAAAGTATATATCAAACAAACAAAAAAATCTATTGTATATAACTTACAGAAACAATGATAAAATAAATAGTAAAAAGTGTTATAAAAATAGTGAAACAAATGTCAGATATAATTGAAAATATTTTTTTCTTAATTACATCGAAGTGGTTTTAAAGGTAAAATAAATATAGTTTTAAGAGTATTGTGAACACAAAATATAAGGTTAGTTTATTTAATTAAATGTGAAATGTTTACAAAATACTTCAACAAAAATCTCGAGCATAATTTAATACAAAAATGAAAATAAGATATATATATATATATATATATATATATATATATATATATATATATATATATACTTGCATGGCCCAACAAAAGACAATGTAAAATAACCTGATAAAAAATAAGTAACAAAAATAAAATTAGATAACTTATAATAAAACAAACAGATTAAAATATCTATATCAACATAATAAAAATAGACACAGTTGCATTAATAATCTCAACAATCTTATAAGAAAATTTAGTCATCTGATGAAACTGATTTTTTTGTCTATTACACAAAACAAATTCAACAAAAAAATAATAATTTTTCTTTCAAAAAAAATTACGAAAGTAATATTCGATATATTAGTTAGAATAAAATCCTTTAAACTCAAAACAAATGATTAATCATAGGATGATATATTCGGTGCCTTGGCAGCCGTACTCTTCGTATACATTTGCGTTTAATGATATATACAAACTTAGACATTCAACACACAATTCATTCCCCTATTTTCCTCACAATTCATACTACACTATGACTTTCTTGCCTACACTAGCACATTATATGGTTTTCTCTTCATAACAATACAAGAAACATCAATCCGAAAACTAAAACAACACATATATTTATCAATATCCCCGCGCTTGCGCTGAGCTATGCCTCTAATATTTATAATGATTGGGTATTAGATCTAAAGAAACCGAATATTATATGACATAAAAGATATTCACAAATACTTGTTTATTATTATTTTAACCAGTTTTTTAAATACATAAGTTGGTAACAAAATAAAGACTATTATGCAAGTTGAATCAAAAATCTCAACCCATGAAAGTTTATATACTAGATTATTATTTCCTTTTAAACAAAAAAAAGATTCATTTTCTCAAGTTCAAATGACTATTTTTTCTTAAATGTATAATTATGGTGGTCACAAAAATTTCTATGTCTTTGTTTTAAATTTATATTCTGATATATTCCATGCATACAATTTGGTTCATATTGCATAGTCTTTGGAAATTTGATAAAGAAAAAAATTAAGATGGCAATTTTTTTTAATGGTTAAACAATAAATAACAACTTCAGTTAAATATGTATATGATTTTTGACTTTGAGTCTTGCTAAAAACCAAAAACATTCGGTTTAAGAACTGGTTACTCACTAAAACAAATAGTCCAGTTTGATATTAAATCCTGATTTTTTCAAATTCAAATTAAAAAATGCAAATCTTAAAAAAAAATTCATAAAAACCTTTATTGTTTTTAATAAATATTTTAATAAATTATTTTTCATTATATTTTATATTTTTTGAAGTTTTCATTTATTTCCATATCATTTTATCTTCAAACAATGATAAAAAGTCTTATAAAAAAATATATAGTTATACATATATATAGATATTTAACTTAAAATTAAATTAAATTTACAACACAGTTGAACCGGTGTGACCATTAACCTAACTGCAATGTCAAGTTAATGTTCGGTTTGGTATTCAAAACATTGATGGAAAGGATAAATTAATATCATCCAGTTTATAAATAAATTTAATAAATAAACATTATTCATAACAACAAAAATATATACAATCTTAAATTTATATAATATCATTTTAAATTTAAATAATTCTTTTTATATACTTAATTTTCAGATTTTGATAGTAATTATTTTATACCAACATTTTTAAGATAGAAAATATAAAACTACAGATTAAAATATCACAGTAATTATTATTTATTTATAACAAAAAAAAAATGAGGGTTCTATTAAAAAAACTAGAAAATCTATATTTTGTAAAAAAAAGTTTTCATTATTAGTATTACTTATGAAACTCTTAACTGCATTAACTACAATGATATGGTCAATCATTATCTTTTTCTATTTAATTTAACATTTTATTTCTTTTGTTTTTAATTATAAGTTTAATTATACATTTTATTATATATAAATAATAAGATTAGATTTTTTTAGGAGATTAGCCGCGCGTAGCACGGCCAAAAGATCTAGTATTACTAACAAACAAAGATAAATTTATGAAAAGCCATTACTGAATTAGTATTTGTTTATGCATATATCAACGAGATTCATTCATTAATACAATTAGCAAAAAAGTATTTCACCACCCAGCTTCCCATTTCTCTAGTAATAAGTCTTCACCAATAGCAGAGTTCCAAAGATAAAGGCCATCAGTTTTAGCGGTCCAAACACACTGTTTCCAACCGCATCTATGGAACAAGATTACATCATCCCAAAACACTTTCACGTTCATATGACCATCATCTTTACTCAAGTAGCACCAAAATAAAGTCGAGTGAAGCATATTTTCTCGAAAATTCCAAAAAATTCTTTCTCCCAGACGCAGATTTTGTTCGCCTAAGTCGTCATCTTTAGATTTACAATGGATGAAGAGAGTTTCACTGGTGATTAAACCGTTGACCACCGTGATTTGCCAGTCAGAAATCTTCGGGACTATGATATCTCTGGTGTTGGCGCTGCTTGCTAAGACACGATCATGACATGCTAAAAGAAGAGGAATATAAATGGCTAAGAGAAACTTTTTGATGTTGTTCATACTTTTATTTCTAATATTAATACTAAACATTTGTGAGATACTGTTTTTGTTGCTTTGGATTTATAGTCGAAGAGCGAAACGGTAATTGTCTAATTGACGTTTAGTTAACTTATGAACTCTGAAGTTATTGCATTGTATTAACGATTAAAGCAATTACGTGATCATTGACGGGTTAACTATCATTGAAGCTTAAAGGTCAGCCTTCTCTATGAAACAAAAAGTTAGCTTAAAATTGTGATTTTTGATCCAGTTAGTATCATCGAAATCTATAGGCGAACAAAATTGATTTATATAAATTATATAAATTAGGATGTCCAAGCGATAAGTCAAATGTTTATGCAATCATATCAAAAATAACTTATTTTCCTCAGGATTTCAGCATGGTGGGGTGTTCGTTTCTAAGAAAAATAATATTTCATGAGTCTCCTTCAGTTAACATATATTAGTGTCTTTTTATTTTGGTAAACGTTTGATTTATTATTTGTTATTTATAGTATAAAGTACCATTAACGTTTTACGTTACATTGAAGTGAAGTCTGAAGTGTTTAAAGAATACCTTTTCGAAAAATGATTTCAGTTTTCTTCTAAAAAACAAATTACCAAAACTTTAATCAATTTAATTAAGTCCAGAGTAGTTAACACGAATCCAAATATTCGAAGCCGTCTACGTAGTGAAAGGTTTCGCACTATTCAAGTTTATATAGAAAAACGAAAAACAAATCTAGACAAAAAGATCGAGATGACTTCATTAATTAAATAGCCTTCGCTCGGATATACTTTCTAATATGCTAAGCAAATTAAAATTATTTTAACTAAGATTTAATTTGGTTTAAATTTTTATTATTTATTATTATTGGATTTATTTTAATTAGGATACATGTACAAAGAATTCAGTAAACCTATAAATGATTGTGGATTCAATTCATAAATACAGTTATAATATTACTTAATTTGCCCAGTGAAACGGAATACGCACTCTTCCGTATTCACTTCGTCCTCATCTTTTGGTTTTGTGAAGATCACTGTAGCTGGTTCATACAGAAGTAGTACAACTAACATAACCGGACCGGTTGGATGTTCCCAATTGACATTCTTAAGCACACACTGACACACATATATATGTGTATAAACGATGATTTTTTCTGATACATACTTTTATATTATTTGACACTACTGTTTGCAATAGCCTTGGATATGATTGCTAGATGTAGAAGTTCCAAAGACTCTGATATAAAATAAAATGTAAATATAAAATCGTAATTCTGTAGAAAAGTTGTTTGGTGATTTACATTTCTCAGTCTCATCAGAAAAAGAAATACCCATGAGTTAATATTCACCTGCAACACAACGTGTTATAGACCAAGTTCCCAATCTTACACATTTTTTTTTTAAGAAGAGAAAAGAGTAAATGCACAAAACAACCTCGCAAATATTATTTTGAAAATTGAAATGCGACGTCAGTTCTGCCTAAGATTGACTATTTTTTTTTTGTCAGGTTCCCTTCTAATTCTAGCTTTGAACGTACTTATTTCGACTTTAATATGTTGTCACCTAACTATCCAAAAAACGAAAATTGTAGATCGATCGACTTAAGTGAAAGTGTTTTTTTTTTCTTGGAGAAACTAAAGGGTAATTGTTTTTACAAAAAACTTAAAGAGTAATTGTTCTTCGATAAGTATATCATTTCCACCCTATATAATTACTTTTTCCCTATAGTTTTACTTGTTACATCTGCTAAATCATGTTTTTAATTTCTTTTTAAATCATGTTTTTAATTGTGTATATTTTTTTCATACTTTCCTATCCAATTACTTGTTATACCTCTATTATATGTCATATAAAACGAAAATCCCAGTTCTGTAGATAAAGTTTTTATTTGATTTTTGTTTATGAACTTATTTTCTTTGTATTTTAGTTGAACCTCAATTAACTCAAGGTGCGTTCCAAACACATTTATATACAGAGAGGGCTTATATTATAAGTCTACAAATAGAGTTTATGATAAAAAAAATAGTCATAGATGTTGACATTATATAACTCATTAAGTGAAACACTCGATATTAAATTGAATTTGAAATTGGACCAAGCTGACACGACAAAGACACGAGTTTGATTTAAGTGTCGACACCATCACACCATAGTAACTTAAGACGCACGTCAAACAGCTAATGAAAATTCCAAAACAGAAAAAAGAGACATGATTATTATTGTTGCTCTGACATCATCTTAAGCTAGACCTAGCTCAAGGACCGTTACGAATCCTTAAACCAAAAGTAACAAACTCAACTACTCAAGGGAAATGAACTCCTCCGGTACTTCCTCCACCGACTCCGGAACCAACTCCACCACCTAGTCCACCGCCTATCCCGTTTCCTAAACCACCCGCGCCTATCCCATTTCCTAAGCCACCGCCTAAGCCTCCACCAAGCCCACCAAAACCAAGGTTACCACCGGGACCAGACACACCTCCACCGACGCCACCGAAAGGTATACCGTTGTCTCCGATGCCGGAGTACCCGCCACCGTATCCGAGGTAGTTCTTCTGGTCAGAGAGTCCTCCTGGGACGTTTCTTGCTCCAGAAGCAAAAGCCGAGGCTAGGGCAAGAACCAAGAAGAGAGTGAAAAAACATTTCGCCATAATCTTAAAGTGATTAAGAAGGGTAATATTGATAACAAGAAAGTAGACAAGATTTGAGTTATTATGTTTATTGCATTGCCGATAATCTGGGAGATATCATGGGTCCTTTTAAAGGCCCCGAGTGACCACATACAAAAAAAATGACCGGTGAAAATAGTTATTGCCAATGTAAATGCTTCATACCAAACGCTCTGATGTCAAATTTAAGTTTATTTACATTCTGAAAGTGACTGGTGGTGATGCGGTAAGTAACTAACGTTCCGCCACGTACGGCTGTGTAAGCTGTTGAATTTAAGTTGTTGAATTTGTTAAAATTTGGAACGATATATTTAGACGGTAAAATATATAAATTAGAGAATTTTGAATATTAAATTGCTTCATATATAAAGCGACCAAACATCTTTAAAACGATCCTGTCCTGGTTTCCTCGTTGCAAAGGAAGATGATTAATGCATACAAATTAATAAACTCCGATTGAAAATGATTTTCTTAAGAACAAGATAGTCACTATCTAATGATTTCGTTTTGTAGATCTGTTGTATTAGCTGTCCATGTTTAATATGGTGGCCAGGTGGTGTGTGTGAATTGTTGATAGAAATGACTTTTTGGTCAGTTGATACCATTGAACTAATTTTACTGCAAACATTTACACGAAGTTTGGTGCATTTAACAAAAACCGGTGGTGCATAATATATAGAGTTTGAATGTGATGATTGATCGAAGAAGGAAAATAATTGTAGGGTCTCCTGTTTAACAAAGAAGTGGTTCAAGTTTCTGAAGAAAAATATGATGTGTAGACTTTAGTTGAGAGAAACATGAAAGTTAACTAGATCATTTTCTTAAGTTAATTAAAACCATAATTAAGTTCAGCTACATGTAGTAAATGTATTTATTGTAGTTCGTTTATAGCTAACTAGCTAGCTTCAAAAGAGGCTTCTACAAATTTACGAATTTGCTTCTTGGTAGCTGTAACTAAATTTTTTATCCCTTATCGGAATTAAATCGGTAAATATGTGTATATAAATAGTTGTAATAATTTAAACACATGATTCATGGGTCACGAATAGTTTGAGCTCCCACTGTATAGACCCTACTGCAAAATATCTCAAGCAATGCATTATACTGCATTCATAACATAATAAGATACTCCACCGACGATATTCGAGAGTCTCGATTCCCAATCTCTTGATTTTTAAACAGTTTCATACTCTTTTAAAAACTGTTAAATTGTTTGGGATCCAGTTAGATTTTGTTCAAAAAAAGGTTTAACAATATTTAATGTCCATTGTTTTCGCGGACTCGATGTAAATAACTGCTAGCAATTTGTATATAACTGCTAGCACTTTGACGCATAAGCTTTAGTTTTGCAAACTTAATCTCGTTCATAATGAGAAACTGCATGGTTAGACGATTTTTTTTTTTATTTGTTAACTTTGATATTCTTGCATGCTATTTGCAAATTATATTGAATATCTTGGATCACAAGCAAGCAACACTGTTTTGCTAGACGAAAAAAACACTCTATTTATTGATAGCACAAGGTTTCTCATAAGTACTAATTAATAACAAAACAGCATGAAAATAAACATATATAGAAATTACACAAAGACATAAACATTACATCGGGGATAAAAACTTACTAACATGATAAAACTGATACAAGTATTAATAATTATGAACCCTTCGATCGATCTTTTGTTTATAGAGGAAAGAAAAACCGCTTTTATCTTCAAGGGTGAGTGAGACCACCGCAATCACTTCCGCCGCTAATTCCTCCCAAACCGCCAACTCCACCTAGACCGCCTGCACCGCCGAGTCCACCTACACCACCACCAAGACCTGAACCACCACCAATTCCTCCTATTCCACCACCGAGACCTGAACCACCGCCGAGACCACCTACACCTCCTAAACCACCAATTCCTCCTACTCCACCTACAGGCAGAACTCCGGCAACACCACCGACGCCACCAGCTACACCACCAAGACCTGCTCCGACACCACCAACACCACCAACTCCAGCAGCTCCACCGATGCCAGCAAACGCAACAAAGTTCTTTTGGTCGTCAAGGCCAGCTCCTACATTCTTGACCGGGGCCGGTCTTGTGGCAGTGACGGATTGAACCACCATAAGAGCAACGAGGAACACGGCTAAACACCTAGTTGCCATCTCTTGTTACTGTTTTTGTAACTTAACTTTATTGTGTTTTTTTTTGTAAGTAGAGAGTATGTAGTGAAGAATGCATGATGCATTGGGAGGTTTATATAGGAGAATGAACGGTTAAAACTAGGGCTATGAAAATGACACATGGAGATAAGTTGTAAATGAATGTTGGACCATCTCATCTCTTATTTGTTTGATGCACATCCCTCCACGTTTACAGTTACTATCTACTACTCTATATATATATATGTATATAGACAGTATATAGTTAGGGCTATAACGTATATGACAAATGGAGCAGATTAAGCTATAAAGTTCTTCTTTAACAAAAAATAAATAAGTAGTTGGTATTGGTTTTTCTTAGTGTCAAAATCTAGAGTTAGGTCATGTATATGGCACACTTCTAAGATGTTACCATCAGAATATTTTTCTAGCTAGCATTTGTTTCTATTGATATACCGATGTACTTTTGCATCATTACTTGTACGCAGGACTGCTTGTACGCAGATTAGACTTGACATTAAAGTGTTTTAATCAAATCTCATATAAACGTCCGTAGTTATAAAATCTGGATTCAAAATGTAGATATACTTAATGAAATTAATATGCATACAAAAAATGTAAAGGAAATGTGTATTAAAATAGTAGTTTATAAAGTTCTACATAATACAATGCAAGGGCAATAAATGTGAGCATGCAATGCATGTGGCTGCACTCAAAGCCCAAAGTTAGTCAAGAGCATGTAAATTCATTGAACTTACAGGTTAGAAGACAAAAGTATGAATATAGAAATTAACAAAAATAAATCGTAAAATTTTATTTGTTGAAAAGGATTATATAATACAAAAATTTAGTTAAACTAGTATATGAGTTAAATCAATATATGCAGGATCGTCTTAAATAAATTTTAGACCAAAAAGAAAATTAATGATATATTTATGATTTAATGACTTTTAAAAAAAAGTTAATAACTATGTTTGATGTTTCTGTAAAAATTATAAGTTTTAATCTAGTAATATATCTATTTTTTTAAAAAAATTATCATAATTTACTTATATATTTCTTAAAAAATTCTTAATTTTTCCTTATTTTCTTTTTATATATTTAGAGCCATGTTCGAACACTCCACTTATATATGTTATTAGACAGTCTGAATATATGACTAGTACAACTGAGTGACTCCACTTATATATGTTATTAGACAGCCTGAATATATGACTAGTACAACTGAGTGAAAACAAAAGTAATCAAACGAAACCTTTTTTTTGTGCATAACAAGATTTTGTAGATTTAGAAGGGTTTAAAACGAAAACGATAGTCTCATATTTTAAGCACACACAGCCTTGGATACGATATGGTCAAAATCTTGTTGAAAGAGTGAGGTAGCTAAGTAATAACTCAGAACTGAACTACACGTCTAGGCACCCAAACAAGTGGAATATAAATGGCCATTGAAAAATAAATGATCACGAGATTTCGATAAGTAGCAATAACTTTAGCCAACGCATAATATTAAGAATGACAGCCTGAAGCCAGTAAAATAGTTGTTCCTTGGGGCCTTAGTTGTTCAGTTACTTGACCTCTATAATGTTCTTTTGTCCTCACATGATAAGAGTTTCATATACAACAGTTTCTCTCTTCTCTTGGAACTATATTACTCATAAAGTCTACATGAAGCTTCAATATAATATTACTTTTTTTCATTTGGTTCGGTTCTATTTGATCTGTTTGGAGATAGTTAATGCTGTCAAATTGAAACCAAATTTTATATCTACTGAGTAAATTGGTCCTCCGTTCAAAATATATGAAGACACTTTTAAACATTATCCGATCAGTAGGACAAAGCTTACTACACAAACTTAATCATTATTTTTATTTTCTAACATGTATACTAATTATTAGTATTTGTTATATTGTGAAGGGTAATTATATGAAATTTTATTAACCATTACCTGAATTTATGAATAGTTTTTTTTGTTTGTAAACTGCATTCTTAAATTAAATATGAATAGTTTTCTTTTTCCCACAGTTAGATTCATCTGTGATATAACCATTATTCTGTTAATGATATAGAGATAACTACATATGCATATGCATAATGCTAGAACTACAGAAAGAAAACCTAGCCATTAATATAAAGATAAGATTTGGTAATAATACTTCACAAGAACTTGCTTTGGTTAATAAATACTTCACAAATAATTAAATTTACATGTATTTGTTAGCTAAATAGCCTAATATTTGACTGTTTAATATATTGGCGGTAAAATTTGTGGTTTGTTGTAACTAACTAAAGGTCTAAATTTCAAAAAGTTAGGTGAACAAGGACACAAGGGACCCCAATAAAATACAATCGATTCGGCCTTGTTAACTTGTAAATTTGGTTGCTGCTTATGACAAAAACGACGAAACAACACACGATGTTAGGAAAAGAGAGAATCGACTCACGTTATTACTAATGTACGTAACGTAACGCTTGATCTTATAATCTCTGACAAAATAAAAAAAAACACAGATCTTTATCCGATTAAGGGAGAAAACTAGAAACATTGTTAAGCTAAGCTAAATGGCAAAGAAGATTGGTGTGACCATGGAAGTAGGGAACGATGGTGTTGCTGTGATTATCATTTCGAATCCTCCTATTAACGCATTGGCCAGCTCAAGTATTATTTTAAGCTCTCAATACTTTTGAATCATTTACGATGTTATTTTGCTTTCTTTTTTCTTTAGCTGATTTTTTTGTGTGTGAGATTCTTCAGTTATCTTTGGGTTGATGGAAAAGTTTCAAGACGCAAAGCAGAGGAGTGATGTTAAGGCCATCGTCTTGACAGGTAGATTTCTTTCTACTGATCTTATTGTTGCTAAAAGATTTTGAATTGTCAAAGAAGATCTAGTTTGAAAGTTTAATCCCATTTTTTGGGTGTGTTTTAGTTTGCTTAATGTATTTGATCATTTCAGGTAATGGTGGAAGGTTCTCGGGGGGTTTTGACATCAATGTTATCCAGCAAATTCATAAGACTGGTCAAATAAGTTTCTTCTTTTCTTGTAAGTCTTTTTTTTTTTTTATAGTAAAACATGTTGTTGACAATTGTCGTTTCTTGGCAGGGGATATATCGCTTATACCTGATGTATCCATTGATCTTGTCTGCAACCTTATGGAAGGTATTTTTAGCTTAACCTTTTCTTGTTTTGTTTGAAGGTTATTATGTTTCTCAATATTAATACTGTTTTCTTTGTTATCAAAGACTCTAGGAAGCCGCTTGTTGCTGCAGTTGAAGGATTTGCTCTTGGTGGTGGTTTAATACTCGCTATGGTGAGAGCTTTTCATTTTTTATTTTATTTTAAAAAGTATCTTTTTGTTTGTTGTTGTTGTTGTGCTGATTATTGTATCACTCCTAACTCATTAGGCGTGTCATGCTCGAGTTGCTACCCCTAAAGCTCAGCTAAACGTACCAGAGCTGAAATTTGGATTTATTCCAGGTTATGGAGGTACTGATTTGTGTTTGTTCATCTTAGTCTTCTTTTAAGTAGACAACAAATACAGTATTATTCATCAATGGAGACCTTTCAATTGTGAATAAGAAAAGCTAATTTTCTCTATGAAGGAACGCAACGTCTTCCAAGATTAGTAGGTCTTGCAAAAGCAACTGATATAATCCTGGTATGAATGGTGTTACCAGGCATGCAAAAATCTGACAGAGCCGGACCTGAGCCATTGGAATGAAACATTTGAATTGAATCCCCTCAGATCTTAATATTTAAAAAAAAAACTTTTTTCACATACTGATTTTTAAAAAATAAATGCTTTCAACATATGTAATATGAAAATATATAAATTTCTGAAATTATATATACTACTTAAAGATAGATAATTTGTTTTTACCTCTTCATTTTTGTTTTCTTTACATAAATTTGTTTTGCTTATATATTTTAAAAATAGTTTTAATTTGTTTTGGTACAATTTTCTTTTTTGAATGGTCCCTAATAATGCCAGGTCCGGCTCTGCAATCTGGCTGAGAATTTTGTAACCTTTTGTAGCTTTCCAAGTCCATAACGTCAGAGGAAGGGCAGAAGCTTGGTCTCATTGATGCTTTGGTGCCGTCTGGAGATTTGTTGAGGACGTCCATAAAATGGGCTCTAGACATTGCAGATGGACGTAAACCCCTTTTACGTTCACTGCACAGGACCGATAAAATTGGTACTTTATCTGAAGCTCGTGCTATATTGAAGAATACAAGAGAGCTAGCCAAGAAGATAGCTCCAAACATGCCTCATCATCATGCTTGCATTGATGTGATTGAAGAAGGAATCGTCCATGGAGGATACAGTGGGGTTCTTAAGGTGATTTTTTCTCTTTAGGATTCGATTCTTTATGTTAGTAACTCCTTGATTCACTAACTATTCAGGAAGCAGAAGTTTTTAAGCAGTTAGTAATGTCAGATATTGCAAAGGCTCTTGTTCATGTTTACTTCGCACAACGTGCAACATCAAAGGTGAGATTAGCCAAACCACTTTCTTAGTCTTTTGCGCTGTATATCATAGTGGCACTCTGGTTTTTTGAGTGCAGAGTGAAGCTAAGGAGGCGTCGAGGTCTCGAATGTGATTGCACAAGAAGGGAGAGCTTAAAAATAATCTCAGCAAAGAAACGTTTGAGATAAGTTTACGGAGAGGTTGAAAGTGTTAGTCACTAAGTGAAAGTAAACCAGACTCTCTTGTTACTTCAAAGCAACAGTTACTAAGCTGTTTTGTTTTAAAACACTTGATTATTATGTTCTTAATAAAATGTTTGTAGTGACTACTCCATTCTCATGTATGCTCGAATGGTTTAGAAAATAATAGAATTATGTAGTGCTGATAAAGCTTCTTTGTTTTTGGTCAAAGAGAATAGAATTAATCTCATTTACATCTTCTGTAAAATTTGGGATTTATTATTATGTTACTCTCTAATGTTACATAAGCTGAAAGAGAACATCATAATGAGACATAATAAACAAGGGTGTTTCAGCAACTAAAACCATCAAAGGAAAAAGTAACAAAGACACAAAAAATACCATTGTTCAAAAACGCGGCTTAGGCGGCCGGAAAGTCGCCGGAAAAACGTGGTGCGGCTGGGAGCCGCCGCGATTTGACCTTAGGCGTTCACTTAATCGGAAAAGTTGAAGAAATCATCTTTTTGGTAGATTTAGAGGTCGAAACTGAATGTTTTCTGATAGATTTGTTATATTTAATTAAAACATAGTAGGTTAACAATTAAAACAATGGAAATCGCAAAAAGAAAAAAAAATGGTGGCTGTAGTTAGAACTGGAATTCGCAGATCTAATGTAGAAGACAAGGCTAATTTCGTAATTTCTATTTCATTTGACCTAAAAGCTGATAAAATAAAAAAAAACAGTTGGAAGTTTCGAACCCACGACCCGTGAGACATAAGTTAACACTCTGACCACTACACCATGCGCGAACATTGTTATTAATTCACATATTTAATATATTAGTGCATAGAAATGTATATAATGATATAAAAATTCCTCCCCGATTAATCCCCGTATAATATCCGATTAATTGATTAGGCGCTAGGCCCTCCTTGACCGCACGCGTAGCGCCTAGCGAATTCTCGAACATTGAAAAATACTAACAAGTAAACAGTAAAATAACTCGTGTAGTAAAGAAACAAAGCTCTCTCCAAAACCTGCAAGAGGCTTTTAAAGAGACACGAAAAATTATGGTAATATTGATTCAGAGGGTCATTTCTTCTCCGGTAAAACTGGAGGTTTATGAGGATGCTGAATGGTTGAGGTATTTGTTGGATCCCATTCTCGTTTGGGGATGTTGTAACTACTAACTAAAGGTCCAAATTTCAGTAAGTGTAGATGAACAAAAGCCACAAGGAATATAAATAATTGCATGTAATATAAATTTATAACACATGTATTTCCGCATAAAAAAAAATTGTGAACGGTTTATATAAAATTTTTTTTTTTTAATATTTAACTTTATAAGTGAATTTCTGTGAAATTGTACGGATTCCATACCTGTTAATGATATAGAGACAATTACATGTGCATAATGCTAGAATTACAGGTAGAAAACCTAGCCATTAAAATAAAGAGAAGATTTGGTTAATAATATTTCGCAAGAACTTGATTTATATATTATTTAACTTTACATGCACATTTTTTTTTTGGAGCAAAAGTATTTGTTAGCTAAATAGCCTAATATTTGACTGTTAAATATATATATATATATATATTGGCGGCAAATTTGTGGTTTGTTGTAACAAACTAAAGGGCCAGAAAATATTAATAAGTTAGGTGAACAAGGCCACAAGGGCCCCTAATAAAAAACATCGATTCGGCCTTGTTAAAGGGTTTAGGGAGGTTTGGTTGCTGCTTATGACAAAAACGACGAAACAAATGGTTTGGAAAGACAATCCACTCACGGTACTAATAGTGTACGTAACGCCTTGATCTTATCTGACAATATAAAAAAGCACAGATCTTTATCCGATTCAAGGGAGAAAAACTAGAAACTTTGTTAAGCTAAAATGGCGAAGAAGATTGGAGTGACGATGGAAGTTGGGAACGATGGTGTTGCTGTGATCACCATTTCGAATCCTCCTGTTAACTCTTTGGCCAGCCCAAGTATACTTTTAACAAGCTCTCAATACTTCTTTGATCATTTTCGATATGTTGATTTGCTTTTTTCTTTGTTGGGTGGAATTCTTCAGTTATTTCTGGGTTGAAGGAGAAGTTTCACGCTGCAAATCAAAGAAGTGATGTTAAGGCCATCGTCTTGACAGGTAGATTTCTTTCTCCTGTCTTAGGATTGTATTCAAATCATGACGTGTGATTAATCTCTATAGATCTTATTGTTGCTAAAGATTGTGAATTGAAAGTTTAATCCTTTTTTTGCTTAAGGTGCTTGAATGTGTTTGATCATTTCAGGGAATGGTGGAAGGTTCTCGGGTGGTTTCGACATCAATGTTTTCCAGCAAGTTCATAAGACTGGTAAAAGATGTTTCTTTTTCTTTTTTTTTTTGTAAGTATTACTGTGTGTCCTGTGTTGTTGAGAATATAGTTTCTTGGCAGGGGATATATCGCTTATGCCTGAGGTATCCATTGATCTTGTCTGCAACCTTATGGAAGGTATTTTAGCCTTAACTCTTTTGTTTTTTCTTTGTTTGAAGGTTAATATGTTTCTCAATAAGATTGCTTGCAAGTATTGATACTCTTTTCTGGTTATCAAAGACTCTAGGAAGCCCCTTGTTGCTGCAGTTGAAGGATTAGCTCTTGGTGGTGGTTTAGAACTTGCAATGGTGGGAGACTTTTCATGTTTATTTCCCCTTACTTGTATTTTTAATAGTATCTTTTTGTTTGTTGTTTCTGTTGTGTTGATTGTTGTATCACTCTTAATTCTTTAGGCATGTCATGCTCGAGTTGCTGCCCCGAAAGCTCAGCTAGGCTTACCAGAGCTTACACTTGGAGTTATTCCAGGTTTTGGAGGTACTGATTTGTTGGTCTTCTTTTAAGTAGACAAAGACAGTTTTCTTTATCAATGGAGACCTTTCAATAGTGAATTGTGAATAACCAAAGCTAATTTTCTCTATGAAGGAACGCAACGTCTTCCAAGATTAGTAGGTCTTGCAAAAGCAACTGATATGATTCTGGTATGGATGGCGTTTTTAACAGTTACCAACAGTTTTATTACCAAGCTTGCTTGGCTGAGAATTTTGTAACCTTTTCTAGCTTTCCAAGTCCATAACGTCAGAGGAAGGGCAGAAGCTTGGTCTCGTTGATGCTTTGGTGCCGTCTGGAGGTTTGTTGAGCACTTCCAGAAAATGGGCTCTAGACATTGCAGATGGACGTAAACCCCTTTTACGTTCACTGCACAGGACCGACAAAATTGGTTCTTTATCTGAAGCTCGAGCTATACTGAAGAATACAAGACAGCTAGCCAAGAAGATAGCTCCAAATATGCCTCAGCACCATGCTTGCATTGATGTGATTGAAGAAGGAATCGTCCATGGAGGATACAGTGGGGTTCTTAAGGTGATATTTTCCTTATGATTCGATGCTTACTGTAACTCTCTTGTACATTGGACATCTTAGTCTTTGCTAATAACTCCTTGATTCACTATGCAGGAAGCAGAAGTTTTCAAGCAATTAGTAATGTCAGACACTGCAAAGGCTCTTGTTCATGTTTTCTTTGCACAGCGTGCAACATCAAAGGTGATAATGGCCAAACCTTTTAATTCTCCTAAAGCTATAGTTTCTTTAAAATTAAATTACGCTGCGTTTGTTGCTCCTAGTACTTCTTGTTTCCACGTTCAATCTCCATTCTGAACATCTCGTAAAACGCTTTTCAGGTGCCTAATGTAACCGACGCTGGATTGAAACCGAGACCGATGAAAAAAGTTGCAGTTATTGGTGGAGGTCTGATGGGTTCTGGCATCGCTACCGCTCTCCTTCTAAGCAATACAAGAGTTGTGCTCAAAGAAGTAAATCCAGAATACCTTCAGAAAGGACTAAAATCAGTCGAAGGTTCTTATCTTATCCAGAACATATCCAGTTACTATGTAATATAAGCATATATTTTATTTGGGAGTATACAGCCCTAAGAAATTAGAAAGGTGTATAAACACCTCAAAATAGATTATATGGTTATTACTATTCTTGTTTACCATAGTTGCAATAATTTGAATTTTTTTTCTTGTGGCAGCAAATCTCAAAAGCTTAGTATCTAGGGGAAAGCTGACACAAGACAAAGCAGGAAAGGCCCTCTCGTTGCTAAAGGGGGTACTCGATTACGCAGAATTCAAAGATGTGGACATGGTCATAGAGGTATGCCTTACTGTTCTCTTTGGTTTCAAGTATATCCAAATCGAGTTAGTTCTAAGAGAGGGCCAACTAGTGTATAAATATTTCCTCTGACTATAAGGCGTTGCTCCTGGTATAATTTTTCAGGCAGTGATTGAAAACATTCAGCTAAAACAAAAGATATTCAAAGAAATCGAAGAGATCTGTCCACCACATTGTATTTTGGCGAGCAATACATCTACTATCGACCTCAACGTAATTGGGGAAAAAACTAACTCAAAAGATAGCATTGTTGGTGCACATTTCTTCAGGTGCACATCCAATGTCAAAGAGATCGTTACTCTTAGCGTGTTTTTAGTGTAACTAACAAAGGTTTGTCTGTTTTTACAGCCCGGCACATATTATGACCCTTCTCGAGATTGTTCGTACAGAGAATACTTCTGCTCAGGTGATTCTGGATCTCATGGCGCTTGGAAAGGCTATAAAGAAAGTTCCAGTGGTGGTTGGAAACTGCATAGGCTTTGCAGTGAACAGGACCTTCTTTCCGTATACACAAGGTGCTCATATGTTGGTCAATCTAGGTGTTGACTTGTTCAGAGTCGACAGCGTTATTACCTCTTTTGGCATGCCATTGGGTCCTCTCCAGTAATTCTCTCCTTCCTTATTTCGTTACCTACACTTTTTGTATGACTATCTTGGCAACTGAAGAAAGCTTTACTTATGTGCGATGGCTTACTTCTCAGGCTAGGTGATCTGGCTGGACACGGGATTGGAATGGCTGTTAAGGATATATATGCCAAGGCCTATGGTGACCGTATATTCAGGTCTCCATTGACCGAGCTTCTGCTTAAGAGCGGGAGAAATGGTATGTCATTTGCTCTTGCCTTTGCAAATTTCTCATCTCCCCACTTTTAACATTTTGCTGCTTCAGGCAAAATCAACGGGAGAGGATACTATATTTACGAGAAGGGAAGCAAACCCAAACCTGATCCATCAGTTCTTTCAGTAGTTGAGGAATCAAGGAAACTTACCAATATCATGCCCGGTGGGAAGGTAAGAAAAAGATGTCGTAAGAAGTATAATTATCATTACTATTTGGTATTAAAGCTAATGCAGCCTTGTTCTTTTGCAGCCTATATCAGTAACTGATAAAGAAATTGTAGAGATGATCTTGTTCCCTGTGGTCAACGAGGCCTGCCGTGTCCTAGATGAAGGAGTTGTGATCCGAGCCTCAGACTTGGACGTTGCTTCTGTCCTTGGAATGAGTTTTCCTTCTTACCGGTAAGAATTTTAATGCTTGTTAGGAAAAGTTTTATTCTGCTCTGATCTTTATTTGTTTGCACTTAACGTTGCAGTATCCATATTTTCATCTTGTTGAGTCTCTTCTAGTTATTTGCTAACAAGTCAATATCAACAAGCCTTTTCCTTTATTTTTGTCTGTTAATAAAAAGTTGATGATCATTTCCTTTTCTTTTTCCTTGTTGCAGTGGGGGAATTGTTTTCTGGGCAGACACGGTTGGACCTAAGTACATATATGAAAGGCTCAAAAGATTGTCCGAGACTTATGGCGGCTTTTTCAAACCGTCAAGGTACCTGGAGGAAAGGGCAATGAATGGAATGCTTCTGGTAAGTCTCTCTCAACTTTCTCTTACATTTTATGATATCACAAGAGAGCAGTCCCAACTAAGCTCCTCATATTTAGACGGATAAGGTTGCAAATAAGACAATAGATGATCATGTAGTATGAATGCAGTACTAGTCGGCTATCATCAATAATGGAACTCTGGTTTTTGACTGCAGAGTGAACCTAAGGCTTCGAGATCTCGAATGTGAATGGCACAAGAAGGGAGAGCTTAAAAATATTCTCAGCAAAGAAACGTTTGAAATAAGTTTACGGAGAGGTTGAAAGTGTTAGTCAATAAACTGAAAATAAACCAGTCTCTCTTGTTACTTCAAAGCAACAGTTACTAAGCTGTTTTGTTTTAAACACTTGATTATTATGTTCTTAATAAAATATTTGTAGTGACTACTCCTTTCTCATGTATGCTCGAATAGTTTAGAAAATAATGGAATTATGCAGGGCTGACTTTGTTTTCGGTCAAAGAGAATAAATCTCATTTACATTTTCTGTAAAATTGGGGATTTATTATTATGTTACTCTCTAATGTTACATAAGTTGAAAGAGAACATCATAATGAGACATAATAAACAAGAGTGTTTCAGCAACTAAAACCATCAAAGAAAAAGTAACAAAGACACAAAAAATACTAACAAGTAAATAGTAAAATAACTCGTGTAGTAAAGAAACAAAGCTCTCTCCAAAACCTGCAAGAGGCTTTTAAAGAGACACGAAAAATTATGGTAATATTACCTTGTAAAATGAGGCGGTGGTGAGGTAGATCTCAGCTTGTTGTTTATGTTCTCTCTGGTAAGTTATTGTGGTCCTAGGTAGAGTATACTTTATTGATTCAGAGGGTCTTTCTTCTCCGGTAAAGTTGGAGGTTTATGAAGATGCTGAGTGGTTGAGGTATTAGTTGTGGTCGTCGGCTGCAACAGCTGTGGTTTGCTGAGTGTAGTAGGTTGAGAAGTGGTTCGTGAAGCTCCATTCACAATTGGTGGTATCTGCTGAATCCCATTCTCTGTTTTCACAGTTGCTGTTGCGGTTGGGGGTGACTGTATATGCCTTCTTGCTAAATATGAACACTTTGCTTCTGCAAAACCAACAAACTTAACTAGCATTAGAGAAGAAACTTTCTCCATGAGTTGTGTGTGAAGGACTAGAAGAAACAAACAACAGTACCTTTTATTTCTGCGTAAGAGATAAGTCGACTTAGGCAATCTCTGAATTTGGTTAACACCACTCTCTCCTGCTCTGCGTAATTCTCTGACTTCCCCTGTGAGTCTGTTCCGCAGCCACCGGGGTCCACTGAACCATTAGGTTCAGCTGCTGCTACCATGAACATAGTGTCCTGTTCATCACACATCAAAGCCATAGTTGCTGGAGACAGTGGCTTTCCTTTAGAGGCATCGGCGCCATCTGAGTTGGCACCCTCTTGTCCAGACTTATCAGCTTGGTTTTCATCAGCTGCAACCATCTCAACATCACCAGCATCTTTAATCTCTTGGGAGTTATCTTGTGCAGACGAAGCTTCTGTTTCATTTCTTTTATCTAAGAAAAAAAATAAAGGAAGATCAATGAATAACAACACACACAGAGCTGAAACGTCAGCAATAAAGAGTCTTTCACTCAAAGTTTAACCTGTTAATGTCTTTGCTGCTTCTCCGGCTACAGCGACTAAAACAGAGCAAAGCGCTTTCACATCCTGAGGTTGGATTATATCTGCTAAGAGAGACCTTCAAAAATATACAACATAAACTTCAGTTTTATGCAGCTCTTTGGACCAACTATATAACTTGTGAACACCAGATATTTCACCTATATACAAACTTTGATGGAGCTGCCGATGAATTGCCACCAGGCCGAGAAACAATTCCTGGAGATGTACCTGAGGTTGGGCCACTAGTTCTTCCATTATTTGCCTAAAATCCAATAACAAGATTGCAATTCATTAAGCAAGGCTTTAAAAAGGGATATTTTCAGTTCCATAAATGGATATCAAAAAGCCTATATATACTAAATTGGGAACTTGCAAACCTGTTGGAACTGGCCAAGTCGATGAGCAGATAAATCTTTGTTTGCTTGGTTGAAAGAAATATCATGACCTTTCCTTCTCTTAGGTGCTGGAGAAGGAGCAAAGCCAGATGAACCAACAGCTCCAGTAATGGCTGCATTTGCTGCTTGTTGGAGATAAGCCATGTTGTTGGCATGCTCACCGTGAAACAGAGCTTGTCTCTCCTCACTTCCGTCAAAGTTTTTGCAATCCAAGCATTTGCAGTTCTCGGAACAAAGAATGTTTGCTTGAAAGCACTCGCAATACTTCTTAAGGCATCCTGATTTCTTGCAGTGACATCCTTTGTTATGTTTCCCTAACAACACAACTTCACCAATCTCCTCCTGCGAAAGATAAATCAACAGTTTAAGCATCTCACTATACCTTAGAAGCTTAAAGGATGTAAATGATTTTTCATCTGATAATCCTCAAACCACGTACCCTTTTATCCCTAACACCATGTGGACTGCTAGCAATTTTAGGCCTGAAGGCATTTGGATTCCGCTCCAGAGTTGCTTCCACAGCTTCTCGTCTTGCAGGTTCATTGTCAACGTTGTTGAAACAATTGACACAGTTACAACCATCACAGTATGTTCCGGATGCAAAGCATTCACAGTACCTGAAACGACACAGCAGAGTGTAAGTTAATAGAGGTTCAAAAGTAAAGCCGAAGCAATTCACAAAATTCACATTTAAGGACAGATAAAAGGGAAAGCAATCAACTTAATCACAAAAAAACTACATAACAATTTTTCTAGTAGAGATGAATGGGAAGTAGACTCACAGTTTCAAGCAGCGAGAGTGTTTACAGTTACACTGCTTCTTCTTTTGAGGAGTTCCATCTCTACCTTCCACAATAGGCCTTGGTCTAGACTTTGGAGATTCCGGCTTTCTGCTCAAAAGGCAAAATAAAAATAAAGAAAAAAGTTGAAAATTCAAAAATCTATGAGGTAAATATCAAAGGTGAACAAAAGTGTTCTAAGAAAGCTTTGGATATGAACAACCAAAGCTTCAAAATTTTGACGATTTAAAACCATATTCAACATTTTACACCAAACTTCTACAAATCCAACCACTAAAAGTTTTGATTTTTGTTTCACAAAAATAAATCAAAACTTCAGCAAATCCAATCACCAAAATTTTGAATTTTTCTTCAATAATTTTTTTTGAAAAAGTAAGCAAAGGACTCAATTAGATAAAAAAACTTACGGAAGCCTAATCGGCGGGTTAAGGATTTGTGACTGTGACGGCGGATTAGGCGTCGCAACTTGTACCGTCGGTCGCACAACCGGATGAAGCCGCGACGTCGTCATCATCATCGGTGAAGAAACAGAGGGAGTGACAACAACAGTCTTAGCCTCCGTGGCAACAACATCAGTAGAAGCCGCCGGTTTAGACAGTGAACCACCAGTGAAGTCAAGTTGCCTCGCTGGCGTCTTCGCGGGAAAACCAGACTCATCAGTTGTTACATCATCCCTTTTTGGCGGGAATTCTCCTCCTCCTCCTCCTCCTCCGCCGCCTTCACCCATCTCCAAAAAAAAATTCGAATCTCCACAAAGTTTCCTTTTTTCTATCTTCCTCAAAAAGGGGAAAATTCACACAGATCAGCTCGAATTAGAGAAACCCCAGATCCGTGTTCCCCCACGACGGAGCGCGGAAAAAAGAATCAGAACCGATTCGGCGGCTGGTAAAGCTCACGACTTTTGAATTTGAATTTGATCCGAGGGAGAAAGTTATAAGCTTTAGAGAGAGAGGGATTGGGGAGAATTAGGGTTTTAGCTCACGAAGACGATGACGAAGCAGAAGAAGAAGGAGAAACCCTTAAGGAGGATAGTTTCGGTTTTGTTCTTCTTCTTCTTACACACAGCATCTCTCCTCCCTCTTTCTAACATGTTTTGAAATTTCAATTTTCTTAAATTTTATTCCCACGGTTAGATTTGCGTGAGGTTCTGATCGTGCGGTTGTCGTTGAGTATAGTGATCCAACGATTTGAATTCATAAAAGCTTTAAGTTTTGTCGTCTTTCCACCGTTCGATCGCCTCTGTATTATAATTATCTAAAAGACCTTTAAAATGTGCGTGTTTTAGATACCTACCAATTGTAAACCGACACGTAAACAGACTTACTCGACACTCTCACCTTCGAGTTTTGGAAGTTGGAAAAATAAGCGTATTTCGATTTCCGCCTCGGAACTTTCCTTTTTTTGCAGAAAGAGCACAAAATTTCGCTAAACATTCGAATTTAGAACGAAAGAATCTAAGGTGTAGTACAAAGGTAGGTTTGATTTTTTGAGGGAAAATTTTTCAACTGTCTAAAACCATGTTTCCCCAAGACATTACACTGTTCTGTTTCTGTATCAGTAACCGTTTCTCATCCTGTCTCTGCCGCCACCACGTTGATCGTCTCTCCCTCCTCTTTCAAGGTAACTATCACGGCGGTAATCTCTGAGAGGTGGTGGAGGGCCTCTGATTGGCGGTGGTGGGTTGTCTCTCAATGGCGGCGATCTGCTCCTCTCTCTTGAATGTAGTCCCCATCTGCCACCACGAGGTGGACTGAGAGGTGGTCGTCTCTCATAGTGAGGTTCCGGGATCCAGTCAGAAGCTAATCTTCTGTTAGGAGGATACTCAAGGTCTGCGTAACGCAGACGGTCTCCTTCTCTGTCTCTGTCTCTCCATGTGGGATGGTCAAGTCTTGGTGGAGGATAGTCTCTAGGGTAGCCACGTGGAGGAGACCTGTAGCCATTAAACTCTCTTCTTGGGGAAAGATTCATGGGAGGAGGAGGAGGAGGAAGAAGACGAGGCGGTGGAGGACTATTAGCAGGTGCATAGCGACGCCTCTTGCATTTGAAACACACTTCTCGCCTCGCAAAGTTTAAGTTTCTGCATCTGTAAGTCCATAACCAAAAAAGGCATATACAAATGAAATCTATAAAAACATCTGTTCAAGGGTTCTAATTTCATAGCCAAGGATACTTACAATGGATCTAGACAGTACCAATCTCCATCTCTTGGTTGCACTTTTAAGTTATTGTTGTTTCTGCCCATGCCATCGGTTTTAAAAGGGCGGCCATGAGCAGGTTCAGGCACATCAAAACGACGAGCACCAACTCTAGAATGGGGTGGTGAATAGTCTCTGTATCTCCCAGATGATTCTCTTCTACTGCTGAAATCTCGGCCACCACGAGGTGGAGCACCTGAATGATTAAGATCCGAGCCGTGTCGGTGGTGATCTTCATATGGACGACGGGGTGGTGGTGAACTAGAACTTGCACGAGTCCTATGTCCTACACACAGAAAAAAAAAAAGTGCTGGCAATGTGAAAATGACAAGGCCGGTGGTGCCTCAATAGCATTCTTTGATCGTCAAGCATCAGTGTATACACTAAACAAACCCATACAAGAGTAAAAGGCTATGTTGTTATGCATCTGTTAAAACCTCAAGAAAACGTTATAAGTCTAACTGAACTCTTAGCTATACAATCAATACAGGACTTGTAGCTCTACTGTCAACACAGGCATATTAACTGAATCTATTGACACTAACGATTCTTACTACACGACATAAGTCTCTGCAGACAAAATCCTGCCTAGTTCCTAAAAATTCAGAAATCGAAAACTATAGAGAACTCTGATTGTGGAAGAGATACGAACCATTGTCACTCTTATGACGATCCGAGCGGGCGGCAAATGAGGGCCGGTCACGAGAGTCGTCTCCGGCGGCGGCGGCGTGGCGGTCGCCTTCTCCGTCGTTGCTACCGGATGGACGGACGACGAGGCTGCTGATGTGAGGAGGAGGGTGATGATGCTGCGGCGGCGTCTGATCTCTTTCCATTTTTCTCTCCGATTCTCAAGGCTGAAATCTCGATGTCCGTTTCACCCCCAAAATTAAACCCTAAGGGTGAGTGTGTGCGCGATAGAAACTGGAAACTTTCATTAATTTATCTTTTGGCCACTCAGCTTTAGTTTAAATTCGAAACTAATCCCTTAATTTTATTATTTGACATTATAGTCCGATAGACTAAATACTGATGCTTAACGTGTTATTACGAGATGAATGCAGATACTTGTTTTAGTACAACGACTGAATCTGGAACTAAGAATTTTATCATGTAATTTGGTTAATAGATAAGCAAACACTCCAGGACAAGAAGGATTTGTGGCCATATTATTATCATTCATTGAGAACCATCATCAACTTATGGTGACCATGAAAAGAGGAAGTTATTACACAAGTTGATATGACAAGTACAAAAAATGGATAAACAGATAATACAAAAGCTTTTATATAGCTTTTTAGCTGTATAGCTGAAGGGCAAACACCAACTTTCTCATTGTAAATGTAATTGTTTTTTTCTATTCCAGAGAGACAAATACACAACACAATCTTTGACACAGCAGACGGATTCAGGGAAGTCTGCTTATCAAGTTTTTCAATCATGGAGCCAGGCCAAATGTAATCCATCTGAGCAAACATCAAAGATAAACACAAAACCGAGATCAATGAGAGACACAAGTCGCCAAAAAAAAAAAGAGTTATGACAGACGAAAGCAGCAAATGATTCCACAAGTAACTTAGAAAATACTGCAACCATTGATACTCAAACAAAAAGTTAACAATTTTCTTAGCGGTTGTTGAAACTTGGCTACGCCTAGTAGTATTAAGACCTGTGACTGCGTACCTTAAATGCCATTCAAGTTCAGGGGAATTCTATTGTAAATCCACTACTTGTAGGCTTCACATTCACTGGACCAAAGCCGTCAAAATCTGAATCTGAATCCATATCTCTGTGGTCATTCCACATTCTAGGAGAATCCTCATCATCTGGCCCACTCATTGCCGGAGGCACATAGAGCTCTGAAACTGGAACAGGAAGAGGCTCATCCTTAAAATATTTGTCATTCAACAACTCCATAGCAGTAGCTCTACTAGCTGGATCGTAACAGATGAGCTTCTTGAGCAGCGCTATCACATCTCCTGAATGGTTTGGAAGACATCCTTCTATACCAAGAGGAGACTCTACATTAGCAAACGAGATAGACTTGTAGTCTGGAAGATCAACACAGCCAGCCCAAACCTCTTCGTTTAAATTCCCCAGCACGCTGGTCACTCTACTAATCTGATCAATATCCGAAACTCCTGGAAACAAAGGCTCAAGAGACAAGAGTTCCGCAAACACACAACCAAGCGACCACAGATCGATCTCCAACCCATACATTGTAGATCCATACAACAGTTCCGGTGGCCTAAACCATCTAGTTCCTACACAAGACGTCATCAAACCTTCTCCACCATCCAATCCCTCATCAGCATCATAAGCAAAAGAGTTCGTCCCGAAATCATCATCCATTTCACTAACGGTACACGTCGCAAGGCAAGACGCGTCTCCATCATACACGTTAGAGTCCTTATCAATATTATCATCTCTCACAACTTGCTTAGCCTTGAGCTCTTCCACCTGTCGAAAGTACTCCTCTTTACTCAACACTTCATGTTCCTCACCATCGAGCCCTTTCTGAGACGAGTTCACATAATCAGGAATCACTTCTGGTGGCTCTTCTTCCTGTTGATTCTCCTCTGAAGCGACGACATCAGGCTCCATTAGTATCCTAGCCTGTAAACAAACCAAAGCAGCCAAACAAACTTTATAACAAACTTTATTCAAAGATCCAAACTTTACAAGAACGGTAAAATAATCAATGGAAATTGCACCCAATGACTAACAAAAACACCATAATTTACTAACTAACTAAAACTACACTCACTCACTCCTCTTCTTTCTTCCTATCTCTCTCTACTCTCTTTCTAAAAAAAACTAATTTTTCTTTTTATCTTAGTTACTTCACAAATAAGCCCTAAAATCAAAGGTCTAACAAACATCATAAACTCTAGTTATCACATAGAAGAGACACTAACTTGATTCAAAGATCGAAACTTTACAAGTTCAAATCAAAATCTGACAAACAGATTTTGATTAAAAGATCTAAAATTTAAAATTCACCTGACCAAAATCAGCAAGCTTAAGCACTCCATCATCACCAACCAACATATTCCCAGGCTTCAAATCTCTATGAACAATCAAACTCCTATGACAAGCATCAACTCCATCCAGAATCTGAACCATCCATCTCTTAATCTCCCCAACCCTAAACCCTTCTTCCCCTTTCTTCTTCCTCCTCTTAGCATCTCGGATCACCGCCGCCAGATCCGACCTGAGAAACTCGAGGACGATCACTGCGTTCTCTTCCTCACGCCAGAAGTACTCGTGCATAACGACGACGTTTGGAGATCCATGGAGGATCGAGAGGGCGTCGATCTCTCGGAAGGCGGATTGGTAATCGAAGATCTCCTTGAGAGCGACGATGAGACCGTCGGAGATGCGACGAGCGCGGTAGACGTCGGCGTAGGCTCCGGATCCGACTCGCTCGAAGATCTCGTATTTGGCGATTATCTCCGGGCGGGTGTGGATGCTCCAGCTGCTCGCCGGTTGTTTTTCCATTGGGACGGTGTCGTTTTCGAACAGATCCTTCTTCCCGGTTTGACGATGATAGTTGATAGCACATAACGCTAACGGATTTACCCAGAGTTGTAATTACGGAAATACCCTTTGTTACTGTTTTTTTTTTTAAATTAATTTACTGTCTGTTTTGTCGACAAAAAAATACATATTTACTGTCTGTTGTTTTAGGTATTTTGCCAAAAAAAAAAAAAACTATTCTTGGGTGCAATCTGTTATGCTACTATGTGTTTAGTCAAGAACATTAGTTTAAGGAGATGGAGAATTTGATTTTTCGGATTGAGAAAACCACTGATTTGATATTGGTTTAGTCCGGTTTTAGTGTCTACCCTTTGTTTAACAAGCATTGGCTTTCAAAATGATGTAAAAACATAGTTAACAACCAATACAAGAATATTACTGGAATCAGCAAAAGTCTACACAACAACAAAAAAAACAGAGAAAGGGAACTTCTTCACATACAAATAAGAGAACCAACAGTTCCCTCATCTTTCAACCTACAACAACACCAATAAACCAACCAGAGAGAGAGAGAGAATTTTGTTGAGATTTTTGTCACTTGAAAAGTTATGTCCTAAGCTGTGGTGCAGCCTCCACAGACAATGCTCCTGCAAAATTTAACACTCTTCTTGTTTGTAAGCTTTTTTTGCAAACTCTTTACAGAGTGAAAGACAAAGAAGAAGAAGAGACAATATATAAAAAGAGCTTACGCAAAGGAGCAACCGGATCTTCTGTGTTTCTTTTTACTCATAGTGGCCTCTTTCCTCCTTGGTGGCTGAAGAACCACTTTGATCGCTGTGTCAAACACTGCTTTCACATTCTACAATAGAGAGAGAGAGACACCAATGCAAAAAAAGCTCTCATCAAAAAAGATTCTGACATTGAGTTTTGTTTGTGAATAGAAACTTGACTTTTTACCTGTTGAGTCTTGGAACTACACTCGATGTAAGCAGCTGCACCGATTTGCTTCCTCAATTCCTCTCCCTGTTTTCACACAAAGTCCATAAGCTTAAGAAAGCTTCCATACATGTCTTAAGATTCATTTCATTAACAAATATACATACCTGAGTAGAGGTAATGACGTTGGTATGATCAGCGAGGTATCCCTTGTCATCACGGAGATCTAAGATAACACCAACACAAAGTAATTAATGTATCAGCAAAAAGAATAAATTTTTTAAATTTTTTTTTGCAAAAACAACACAAACATGAACTTACCAAGCTTTGTACCAACAAGTACTATAGGAACATTTGGCGCAAACCGACGAAGTTCAGGCATCCACTGTCCAAAACACACAAAAACAATCAGATTCAAACACACAAAATTACCAGTCCAACACATATTACAAAATACAAGGAGAAATAAATAAATAAAAAAACTATACTAACCTTCTTAAGTACATTCTCGTAGCTGGCCTTGCTGATAAGAGAAAAGGCTAAGACGAAGATATCAGCTCCTCTGTAACTCAATGGCCTCAACCTACTGTAATCTTCTTGACCTAAACAACAACAACAGTTTCTGTGAGATTATAAAAGGGGGAAAGACTCAATGCAATGTCAATTCTCTGGCTTAATGGTTTACCTGCAGTGTCCCATAGACCAAGATTCACGATTTGACCATCCACGGAGACATTGGCACTGAAGTTGTCGAACACAGTCGGTATATAATCCTGACCAACAATGAACAAAACAACATGAATCATGAGAAAACAGGAGAATATAACCCTACAAATACACCTAATCTCTACCTAAAGAGTTTAAAACATTGAGAGAAAGAACAACAACAGATCTTCTATAAACTAAACCGATAAGATGAAATCTCTTAAACCCCAGTAAAGAAAAACTAAAGCTTGACAATGGAAAATGAAAAGGAAATGAGAACACTCACAGTGGGAAACTTGTTGCTAGTGTAACAGATAAGCATACATGTCTTCCCCACAGCTCCGTCTCCGACAGTAACACATTTAATGAACTTTGAAGCACTCATTGTCTCTTTTTAGTAATGAAACAGAATTGAATTCTAGAAGAAATTATAGAAGAAGAGTGCTGGAGAAAGTGTAGAGATAAGCTTTCAAGTGTGTGAATTTCTATATATCTTCTCAAAGAAACAAGAGAGAAATGAGTGTTTGTAGAGAGAGAGAGAGAGAGTAAATATGTCGGATTCTCAGGTTTCGTCCAAGTCAAAAGCCTCAAAAGGGTGAAGCTTTATTGTCCCTCTCATTAAATTTCAAAAATGAAAACTACTACTAAAAAAAAAAAAAAAATTACTTAAAAATGGATTTGAATTTACTCTTTCGTTGGTCTCTATCTTTTCAATCTAAAAGTCTGGTATTTTCAACTGTTGAGTTGAAACATGTGTATCGACCGTTGTGAGATACGACACATTTACGACTTTTGTCCACTTGTTGGTGTCCAGCTAAGTGTTTTTTCTTTTCTCTCTCGGGAGTTTCACGTTTCTTCTCATGCACGAGTTTCTCTTGAGCCACTTCCAATGATTTTTTATATTTGAGCCAGTAATTAATCAAAATTTATTTTATCTTTTTAAACTAGTGGAGTTTTTGACTAAAATAATGAAAAATAACACTCTTTTAGTCTTTTTATACGCAATAGTACATTCAAACTCGAATTTTCTTGGAGGCGTCAAATACGTGGGCCAGACTTGAATGATGTGTTTGGATTGTTATACACTTGGATGTAATTCATAAGGTTTAGTAATGTGAAGAAGAAAGAAAGTAATGTGAGCCGTAAATTATGGCCCATAATGACACGTGTCTATAGGATCATAAACAACAAGCTCATTCATATACATGTAGCAATGGTTGGAGATAACATAACCAGTGCTGGTATTTATTTTGTTTAACAGTTATGTGGACAAGCAAACTTCAATTACTGAAATATGTTTTGTTGAGTTATGGACTAACACAAACAAACACAAGTTCGGGCTTGTTCAGACACACGAATCTTAGAGATAAGCAAAGCATGAAACAAGTTTTGGAAAATAACAAATGAACCGAGTTGGTTCCTCTCTACTCATCATCCTCATCGTCTTCAATCTCATCAAACTCTGAATCATTCCCAGACTCACTCTCCGAATCACTCAGCACATACTTCATCTCCTTCCTGTTTGCTCTTTTTGGCCTCGATGAGTTTTCAGCAGCCGCCACAGTCTCACTACTCTCCTCCTCTGCTTCCTTATTAGCCAACCTCCCCAACACAGAACTACTCTTCTTGTTGAACGGTGAAGATCTCATCTTCCTCACTTTCTTCTCCGGTGACACGGTAACAAGCTCCGCAGCTGGCTGCTTCTTGCTCGCCGCTGGTCCACGCTTCCTGGGAGCTGCCGGTGGTTTCACAGCTTTACTCGCCGCCGCTGCAGGTTTTCTTCCTCCTTTTGCTGGTGCAGCAACTTCAACCACCACGTCGTCATCATCGTCATCCAAAGATATTGCCGCTTCTGTTTAGAAACAAGAACAAGATTAACCATTCAATTCTCTGGTTTGTTTTTAAAAGTGCTACTAAAAACTTACTGCTTGGATTCTCAGAGGTGGAGCCGAGATTGTATTGAGCAAGCCTTTCTGCTAGACCCATCATCTCATCATCATCATCATCAGCTGGAGCAGCAGCAGCAGGCGCCTTCTTTTTGGCTCCTTGCCTACCTTTCGGCTTAGCCATTTCCACTACGCTGTCACCTTCACCAATCAATAAAAAGTTTTCCAAATATATATATGTCAGTCAGATCCATAAAATAAAATGCTTCCAAATATGATGATGATTCACTCAGTATAGTACAGGACATACCTATCATCTCATCATCATCCTCAGCCTTTACATTAGCTGGAGCAGCAGCAGCAGACGCATTCTTTTTGGCTACTTGCCTACCTTTCGGCTTGGGCACTTCCACTACGCTGTCACCTTCACCAATCAATAAAAAGTTTTCCAAATATATATATATATATATGTCAGTCAGATCCATAAAATAAAATAATTCCAAATATGATGATGATGATTCACTCAGTATATAGTACAGGACATACCTATCTCCATTGCAGAACTGGAAGCCGCCTTTGTTGTTTTCTTTGGTGGCTGTTTCCTTGGCGCTGCTGCTTTACCACCCTTTAGTGGTACTCCAGCCTTTGCCCTGAGCTTCTTTTGTGCTACCTCTCTCTCTTTTTCGGCTTCAGCATCTAATTGATCAAGTTTCTGGAAAAAGGAATAAACGAATAAGTGGCGATTCATAGTTATGTGTAAAAGCATTATAGAGGTTCAGGGTAGTGGATGCTTACATCAAGTTCTGCATCAAGAGACTCTAGGTCTCTGAGCCAGAGAGATCTTGGTGTGGACTTCTTCATGTCTTCAACTGCTTGCTCCGTTTTATCTCTTTCCCCACATAACTCCTGCACTTTCTCTAGAGTCAACGTAGCTATAGCTAGTGACAACAGGTAGTCATATTCTGAACCAGATATAAACGTCGAGCGTGAATTAGGCACATCTGGGCTTTCTTGAGATTCTTCTTCAGCTGATTCCGTTTCACCAGCTGATTCGACAGGCTTGGCCTTCTTGGGAAATGGTGTGAACCCTTTCTGTCTCAACTCCTGGACAAGATCAGCCTTCTTCCTGTTGTTCACTATGATTTCTCCTCTGACAACTCCAAGAATAAACTTCACTTTGTTATCTAGTTTCAAGAGCTCAAGTTCCAGATTCTCCAGGATAACTTTCTGCATACATAAACAGACAGTTAACGTTAAGACATCCTAGCTGAAAACCTTTAAAGACCGAATTGGATGTACACACCTTTCTCTTCTCATAATATTGGAGCCTGAGTTCGAAGAACTCTTCAATGACTGCAGCAAGGTCGGAATACATGTTAGTATACCTTATGACCAAGAAAAACAGATTAAACAAATTGGATCTCATTCTTACTTTGTTCTGGAGTTGTGTATCTCCTAATCAAATTGTTTTCATCAAATAGATGCATATTTGTTGTAGCGATTGTCGTGGTAAGTTTGAGTAACTTCAAAATGCCCTCTTTCCGAGCCATTCTCATGTTCTCCTCGCTAAGATGAAGCTCAAAATCCACAGACCTATCATCATTGTACGAGTTAACGCTCTGCATAAAAAAGAAGAATGAGTTAATAAGAAGCATCTAAGAATATAATCACTTTCTTATTTTACGCTTTCTACCTGAAAAAAGGGGGTGTTATCTTTTGTCTTCAAAGCCTCCAGGAACTGCTTATAATCTTCGGTCCACCTTCTGATTGGAAGCTCCGTAATACGGATAGTTGTTTCGTCAATCTCCTCGTATACACCAGTGACTGTGTAGGAAAACCCGCCTTCCCTGAACGCAGTTTTCTCAATAGTTCCTTTAAAATTCCTATACCAAGGATCCATAGCCACCATACTTTCACCACTAAGCAGACGCCTTACGTTGGCGACGATATCTCTTGGGTTATAGTTAGGTATGAAAGTACTCCACCCGGTTCCAATTCCTTCACAACCATTGACAAGCACAGTTGGAATGATGGGCATGTACCTAACACGGAATAACATATCAAATTAGTCTCCGTAAAAAAAAAAAGAAAACAAAAACGACTGTGTCAAATAAATGAGCAACGAATTACCAAGTTGGCTCTATCTTCTGCCCATCTTCATTCAAGTAATTAAGGAGCACATCGTCATCCTTGGGAAACAAGACCCTTGTTGCTGAAGAGAGCTTAGTGAAAATATATCTGGCACTTGCTGCATCTTTTCCACCCTACCACAATCGAAGTACACCAAGATGAGTATGAGCATAGATAAACAGAACGGTTTCAGTGTCTGTACTTACCATATTCCGGGTGCCAAATTGACCATTGGGCTGAAGCAGGTTTATGTTGTTGCTGCCTACATAATCCTGTGCCATATTAATGATCGTACCGGCAAGACTCTGCTCGCCGTGATGATATGCCGAATGCTCTGATACATAACCAGAGAATTGGGCAACCTTGGCCTCCTTTGTGAAATTCCTCTTAAACGAACAAAAGAGTATCTTTCTCTGGCCGGGTTTGAGCCCATCAACCATGGAAGGAATTGACCTTTGAAGATCAGCCATGGAGAATAAGATAAGTTCCTTGTTTACGAAATCACTGAAGGAGATTTTCTGTTGCTTCTGATCAAGATGAGTTCCAGGCTGAAAAAACAAACTGACATCAGAACAGGAAGAAGTAATGAGCAAAGAACAAATATCTTAAGGTACTCAATTGTCCTGCATACCTCAAATTGTGAAAGCCAATTCTTTCGAGCTTCGATTTTCTTTTTACTAAATGCAAGTTCAATCGCTTCTCCATCTTGTTCATCCTCCCAAACGAAATCCTTTTTGTGAATATCAAGGCTTTCAAAGTACTCTTTGCCCTCCTTAGATGTACTTGTTCCCAGTCCCTAGAAAGACACAATGACAATTAGTAAGCAGAGAACATGAGCCATTTCCATGTGTACTAACTTAATAGTTATAACAGATCGCAAACCTTGTAGTATTTAATAGTCCAACCGGTTGCATTACCACTCAGACTTTCTTTCCAGCTTTCATACTCGGGCATCGAATAAAATGACAGAACTTCAGGGTTGCGAGAACCTCCAGCCTTACGCGTAGCCTGAGTACATTATGTTTATTAGCAGTTGTTAAAATCATTTGCAAGCACTAAGATATTATACAAGGAAGAATTTGTATTTACCTTCACAATGGGGGTGATAAACTCAACTAGGAATGACGGAACCTTGAGTAATGTTGGCCAAAAAGAGTGGATGAAGTTGATTAAGAGACCTTTTATGTGGGAACCATCGTGATCCTGAACAAGGTGGATCCATAAAATCGTTACAAGAGCATATAAAGAGACACACATATATGTAGCTGAGTGTAGATGTAAAAAGTAGATTACCTGATCTGTCATGATCATCATATGCCCATATCTCAGTGAGTTAACGTTTTCATACGCCATATTTTGCTTCAGTCCAAGGATCTTCTTGATATTCTCAATTTCCTTATTGTTAGTGATTTGCGTGGTGGTGGCTTCCCTAACATTCAGTAGCTTTCCTCGGAGAGGGAACACACCATAATAATCACGACCCACAACAGACATCCCCGCCATCTAAACATAATGAGTGTTAGGTGTCTGTTGGGGACAAACAGATGACAAGAGATAAAAAAACCACTTACAGCTAAAGCCTTAGCTGAGTCTCCTTCTGTCAGAATCAACGTACAGCGTTGAGATTCCTTTCCCCCAGCTTTGTTAGCGTCCTCCAACTTCTCAACCTGAACCCTATCAGTCTTAGTTCCATCGGTTTTCTTAAGATCTTTACTCTGCTTAAAAGTTGCCCATGAAAGCAGATTTTCCACCACTCCAGATTTAGCCACTGGATAAAAAACAAAAGCAAATTTAAGCACTCATCTAGAAATGTCCAAACAAGAAAAAAGAAGCACACCATACCTTTCTTCAAAATATCTTCAGAAAGCTCGCATTTAGACCCGAAACTGCTCTGACGAAGGGTCAATGTTTCTTTGGTTTGAGAATCAAAAGCAGGATTGTCAATCAAGGAGTTGACAAATACCCACAGATGGTTCTTAACATTGTGTGCCTTGACGTTAGCAGTTTTGTTCTTCTTGTTCACAATACCCACAATGTAGTTCGTGATCTGACTCGTAACATAGTCAACATGCGTCCCACCCTTGATTGTAGCAATAGAGTTCACAAAGCTGACCTGAAAAAAAAACAGAAGTAAAACATCGTTAGAACACACCAATCTTCATGACAGAAGAGAGAGAGGTAATATCCAGCCAAATACACATACCTGTTGAAACTGTCCATCACTAATGCTCACACAAACCTCCCATCTGTCATTAACTTTCTCCACCAACCTAATCACAACACAAAACGATAAACTTCAATTCCCAGACACAACCTTCTTATAACTTTCAAAGAACAACGAAAAAAAAAAAAACCTTGGGAGAGGCTCAGTCCTTGACTTGTTAGCTGCATTCAGGTACATATCAACATAATCAGTAAACGATTTGATTGGAATCCTTTGACCATTGAGCTCCACCTTCACAGTCTTTCCCAAACACCCAGCAATATCAAACACTCTTTTACTCATCAACGCAACCACATCATCCTCCAAATGAGTCATCCCGAATTTCCCCAAATCAGGTTTGAAAGACACTTTCGTCCAGTTCTCAGTCTTATTGCATTTCGTTATAACCGGTTCAGACTTCTTCCCCATATTGTTTTCAAACACCTAAACACATCACCACAAAAATGTTAATGTTAATCACTCCATTAAAAGAACACGTGATGTATCACGTGCCATAGACTCATTAATCCTAAAATCAATCAATCATATAATCATAAACCCTAAATCAATCAATCATAGAATCATAAAACCTAAAATCAATCGCACCTGTTTGTACATCTTCTGCCTCTTCCCATCAGCAGTCTCAATCGTAAACTCCGTAGAGAAGATATTCGTAAGCTTCGCTCCGTAACCGTTTCTCCCACCAGTAGTCTTCTTCTCATTATCATTATAGTTACTACTCGTCAGCAGATGACCAAATATCATCTCGGGAACATACACACCTTCCTCCTGATGGATCTCGACGGGGACTCCATCACCACTGTTACAAACACTAATCAGATTCTGCGCGACATCGATCACGACCTTGACGGAATCCATCTTCGGATCTCGCTGCTTGTTGTCAGCGGCGTTCACCAGAATCTCGTCGAAGATCTTGTAGAGACCGGGGACGTAGGTGACGGGGCGATTCACCATCTCCTCGTTCTCGTACACCCAGAGAGTCTGCGTGTGCTTCTCGATGGACCCGATGTAGGTATCGGGACGGAGGAGGATGTGCTCGAGCTGAGATTTCTTCTGGTACATCTCCTCGATCGTTTTTCCTCCGCCGCCTCGGGAAGGAGCTGCGGCGGCGACATTGACGTTGTTGCTGGTTTGGAGAGGGAGTTTGGTAGCCATGGGGGTGAGGGGGGTGGAGTTTCTGAGAGGGAAACTGTGTAGATCTGGAGGAATCAGAGGGGATTGAGTGAGGATTGAAGAAGGATCGGAGTTAGGGTTTTTTTCTTCTGGAGCGTAGAGAGTGAGGAGAGACGATGGAAATGTAAAGAGAGTGAGTGATGATAAATATTAGATGAAAGAGAGAGAGAGAGAGACAACGGTTCGGATCTGAATTCGAAATTTGAATTTGGGGATGGGCGCGGGATAATTAGGGTTTTTTAAAAAAGTACGAAGAAATCTGACGGCTGCAGATGATTTCGAGATAAGAGAATCTGAAAAAAAAAAAATTACAGATAAATTAAAGCTAAAAGGATATAATTAGAGCCCAATAAAAGCCCATTTGGTTTCAAATACGACCCTGACTCAGTTAAACGCATATTCTGGAACCAAGCTAAAATGTGTCACATATGGGCTTTTTTGTCGATATATTGGTTTAATATGTGTCATTTTATACTACTAATTAATTTTAAGGAAATTCTCTAAAATAACCCTCTTTTAAATTTTTATCACAAAAATAGACTTCAAAAATTAAAATGACCAAAATACAACTTTTTATTTTGAAAATTTTAAGTTTTCTTGATTTTTTAAAATTCGAAATCATATCCCTAAAACCACACTCTTCAACTCTAAACAAAAGATTCTAGGATTAGTTAACCCATGGATATAAATATATATTTAATAAAACATTTAAATATTATTTTAGTCATTTTAATTGTTAAGGTCTATATTTGTGATAAAAGTTCTTTTAGGTCTATTCTAATCATTTTCTCTTGATTTTAACTTTAAAAAAGTCAAGAATTCAATGAAAAATAGGGTTAATTTGATGAATAATTATACTTAAAAAATATTAGATTTATAGTAAGAAAATAGAGAGATAGAAAGAGCAAGGAGGAGAGATAAAAAGGAAAAAGGAAAACAACTAAAAAAGGAAAAATATGTAACAAGGAAAATATTTTAAGAGAAAATTATGAATATTTTCCTTTTCTCTTCTTTTAATTTAGAGCATACATATATCATACAGCTTGTTAAACCTTTTGCAGATATTCATAAAATAGGTTAGGTTTGAGAATTTTTGGGAGGGGAAATGTCTGTGTCTGAGATTGTGATCCGACAGAATGGGGATGGAACGACGCGGCGTGTACGGATACGGAGACGCGCTCCTCCTCCAAAGCCTGCTGAGCAGCTTGATCCCGATTATGTTGATCCCGTCAAAGAGGAGGAATACGAGCGCCAAGTTCTCGAGTCCGACGTAATCTCCTTTAACACGATTTTTATCCTGTAGTAATGTGCTTCAGCTTTTAGATTGAACACATTAATTACGCTTGTTTCTGTTTACTTTATATTGTTTTCACAATTTTGGAACCTCAGAGTCTTGTTATCGTGACAGGGTTTCGATGTTGACTCATGTCCTCTTGCTTATGGTGGAATCTTTCCTTACACACTGAAAGATAAGTACAATTATCCTTACGACACAGGCCTTCTAAGTAGGTTGGGACTTCACTGTTACAATCTTCAAAAAGTAGGTACCATCGTTGACTGGTTTGTTTTGTAAACTGTATTTGAATGCTGCTGCTTGATTTACATAATGATATTATTTATTTGTATAGGGAACTAACCTCGAATTGGTTGCTATAAACAAATTCAACTCTGAGCTGCATGGTTCTTCGCTCGAGTACATAACCTTGGAGGCCATTGACACTTCCAACAACTTTCCTTACAGTTTTCAGACTTGTGTTGCCAAAGATATTGCTCCGGAAGAGGCTTCCTTTGCGTTGCATACCGAAATTTCCAGATTAAAAGGTGAGATTGGACTTTGACTTCAGAGACTGCATTGCAGTGTGCATGTCTAGACAGACCTTTTTCCTTACTTTTACTTCTTGTTATCAGTTCCTCCTGCCTGCCCTCGGACTACTCCTGAGAGAAGGTGGATAGACGAGGCAGTAGATGATTTTTACAAGGGTAAAATGCCCACCTGGTCTACAATAGATAACCTGCCTAAAGAACAAGTTTATGAGGTATTTATTTGTGGCTCTGTTTAAATTTTGCTTCATCTGTGTTCTTTTTTGGGTATATAAATATGATAGTTGATTCTTGTTTAACAGTTGCAAGAATCAGACCTGCAAGAAAATCAGTGGATTCATCTCTATGCCGAGTTTGCTTTTCACTTCAGGTGGCTTGGATGTGGGGTATGTTTTTTTTTTTACTCAAAAGGTGATTGATTATATCGGTTTTTTTTTGGGTCTTGCTAAAAACTTTATTTTGCGTTTTTACAGAATCGATTGAAGTCATATTTACCACTTGAGTTCAAGAAGGTGATAATACAAACCAAAGAAAGTGGAGAAGAGTCCCCGCGTATGAAGCTCAAGGCCAACAACGCCATCTTTTACATGAGTTTCAAGGGCAACGGTGATCCGAGTCGTAAGGATGTTGAGTACCAAGCCATCGTTAGGAGAACCATGGATGGAATGCCCGGACACATTCGTCTAGAACTTGACTGTTTATCCTAGCTATTCAAGCCTTAGATTTTCTGTTTTTAATCCAATATGCAATGGGGTCACACTAGTAGTAGTAGTAGTAGTAGCATGATGCTCTTTATGTGTCTCTCTTTCTCTGTGTGAACCCTTGTTTAAAACATATATAGATATGAATGCATTTTCGTAGTAATTTAACACCTGTTCCTGCATACATTCACTAAGTTTTTTCCAATTCAAAGCTAAAATACAAAATATCCGATACAGAGGAAAATATCAAATAACCTCAAGGGCGGAGGCAAGATGGACTAGAGTAGGGGCCCTGTAAACTTGACAACCCAATGATTTCTAGCATAATATTTGGTAAAATTAGTTTTTCACCAAATAGTTTGTGTTCACATTTACAAAAGCCCCCATTAATTCATATAGTTCTCAATTTTTGTTAGAAATATGACATTATTATTATTTTAATACAAAATTTATAGACATGATCTCGATAAAGTTAATTTGAGTTTGACCAGTGCATTACTCTACCATGGATTATACAGTTTTATCTCTTTCTAAAACAAAAGAAAACAGTCTAAGCCAATGAGATATTGGATATCCGAATCCAAATGAATATCTGAAGATAATCAAACATACGTATATTTAACTATATATTTCTATTTTATTTCTTTTCTTTTTTGAAAGTTATTTATATTAATGGTATACATCACTTAAGATCATATGCAAAAATCCTATGATTGCAATTTTTCTTCTTATTTTTATGTATTTCATTAAATATCGAAACTCGTGCGAAACACATGCAATGCATATCAAGTTTTAATTACCTGAAGCTTTATAATAGAGTGCTATATAGGAGAAACTCATCGCTATTATATATAACTGAGTTAAACATACTTTAAAGATGAATTGACAATAAAAATACTTTGAAGATGAAAAAATCATGCAAACAAAGGTATATAGATGATAACAAATGCACAAAAAGTTCATATTTCCTACAATGACAACATAAACATTACTAAATGATCTTGGAAACATTAGAATATGTTGGAACAAGAAGAATAACATAGAAAGGTAATGCAATATTAAAATTAAGAGAATAAGAATGTGTATGACGTTATCATTGACTCAATTGACTTGATTCAAATTTCTAATTTATTATATTTCACTTTAAATCATATTTTTACGGGGTTGGATTTGATTTAAATTTTTAGATCTGGATTTTTTCTATAACCTAAATACAAAGCTTTATACTATAATTACAGAAACATAAATATAATTCAAAACTTATGTTGATTTTTTAATAATTTCTTGAATAAGTTTCACACATCATATACAAAAATCCTATGATTGCAATTATTTTCTCATTTTTATGTTTTTCATTAAATTAAACATCAATCGAAATTCGTGTGAAACACGTGCACGGGTCTAAACGTAATCTATATATATATATATATATATGGTTTCTTCTAAGGGTGCAAAATTCCTACGCCCATTATTTAAACTATTTTATTATATGATTTCCTCTAAGGAAAAACCAAAGAAAGTGTATATAAAGAATGTGTACTTTTTATTATTATATATATGCTTATAGTAGTAAATCAATGCATCCTAACATTAAGTTGACTTGGCACTACTACAATTGACTTGGCATAACTTCAGAATAAATACACCCACCAGCTTTCTTTCATAAATTATAGTAAGTGTTTTTACAGTCACCCAATTCCCTGAAAACGAGGAGGAAACAAATCATTCTACTCCATAATGAGCTAGAGGGATCAAAGTGTTTTATATGTAATTGTAGATGCCAGATTCTTAGCATAATTAACTCCTTCCATTTTCACTTAATGGCGGCAGTCCGTAGATGAGGTTGGCATACTAGAACTAAACTTATTAATTTTATTTGACTTTTGGTAAGAGCATGTAAGTAGCCATATCACAACCTGTGGATAAATAAAACAAAAGCATAGCGGAAAACAAAATGACAACGTCGCCTGATCAGCCCTTCGAACCTCGCGGGAAACCAGCTCAGCCAAAAACCACTTTGATTTTTCTATAACGTTTTGATGATATTATCAAACTTTGCATCTACGGGCGCCACTACGTGAATCACTCATTCCTTGGTGTATTTGTTTACTAATTTAAAGTCGTTTGTTCTTTCGATAAACTAAAGTTTCGATTCAGTATATGACTAACTACTAAAAATTATCTTGGAAATTTAAAGAGAGGGCAATACAAACACATCAACTCATGTACACTAAACAGTCAATGTTGGTCTACCCTTGTTCTACAAGTAGTCATTGAAGATGTATGAGAGGCAACCATATTGATTCTAACGGCCTTGAACTTTGGACCTTACACATATTTCCAACCGAATTTAACCATTAGAACTAACTGATCTTTTATGATTTTGGCCCCTAAAATTTTGGGCCCTGAAACTAATGTTTGATTAGCCTCTATCCAGGCATGGCCCTGGACCGATGATGAGTTGACTCGAATTCGCAATGGTAATTAACACTAATTAATTATGTTCATTAGGAACTTATCATCCATTGTGTGTTTGGTTTTAGAAATTTTCTCTCTATTTCAATAGACTATATTATGTAGTTTATGTGACTAATAAATATTTCTAAATTTCCAAGAAAAATTTGTCTTCAGTAGTTGTCGTTTCTAATTAAAAGGATATCCTTGTCTTTATTGAGATGCTCACTTCTCCGGACATAAAATATAGCTTATAACCACTGACTTTTCCACTTTACGTACGTTTGCATGAATTCAGTCAACAAAATCAAATTCCCAAAGATCCTTTGTATATCCATCGATGTATTTTTATGTATTTCATTAAATTAAACATCAATCGAAATTCATGCAACGCACGTGCAATGCACGGATCCATACATAGTATATATATTTTATAGTTATATAGTATTTTGTTGAACAACTCACCACTTTCTTCTTTCAGCTCGCATATGACCGATTGATGTCAAAGACTCTACCAATACCATCCAGTTTTGATTCGATGATTAATGACATGGTCGAGCCAGGAATTTGGTCATACAACTCACAAAATTCACGAGAAATGGAGAAGGTAGACTGCAAAGTCTACACTCATCAAGGTTAGTAATAAACAAATCTTAAACAAACAGATAATATTAATAACACTGATACTTACTTCATTTTCGTTATACACCATATTGTGTCCTTTTGGTTTGCAAACTAAAACAGAGCAGACAAGTTCAACTCTCTCATTCTCATCATACGAACTTAAAACCATAAAGAGAGCAAACAAGTTCAATTTGGGATTAAGGAATATGGTTTAAGATATGAATGGCTCCAAAAATGAATAAAAAGAGGAATAAACTTGAGATTCACATGAAAATATAAAATGATTATGAGGAAAAGAAATTGGTCCTTGTGTAAGTCCTAGCATGTGTTCCATTCATTCGGTGTAACTCTCTAGAAGCCACGCCCGAAGTGATTTATCTGATTGTTCCTTCTCATTTCAGGTTATTTTTTTCTGTCTTGATTTTGAGTTTTTAAAATAAAAAATCAGTCAATAGCTTTTTCCGGCTTCTTTGTGATTGGTATCGCTCTAATTTCAGCTGGTTTTTCGCTCCTGGTGAATAGTTAGTGTTCTAGGTATCATATGATCGCTCTAATTTCAGCTGATTTAAAGTTTGAAGCATTTTTTTTTATTTAAGCTCCTTCGTTAGCTGATAGATCTGCTGCATATTTTGCTCTATGATCTTAAGTTGTCGATCGTTTGCAATGATCACATGTAGACATGTTGATGTATTGATCAATTAATTAGGTAGATACCTTAACTCCAAATCGGTAAAAGTATCCTCTTCCATACCAAAATCATTCTCTTTAAATTATGGTATAACTCGATTCCAGTAACTGTAACATACTCCCTTTGTCATCGGCCGAAAACACTCATCTAGTTGTTACACCTAATCCATATCCCACACATGTCATATAGATATACATCATAGAAAAAAGTTTGTGAAAATCACAAGAGAAACTATGGAGAAATCTATGTTGGATGAATTGAAGAAGATGTTTAGTGAGTATTTTTTTTATTCTTGATAAAATAAATTGTTTCTCCACGTTTATGACAAATACAAAGATCACAAATCTTCTTAGAAAATTTTCATAAATAACTTTGAAATTTTCAGAAATCATGTTATCTTACTTGTAGAATGTATCTTCTATACAGTGTAGAAATCATAACATTTTTCTATAAACAGATTCTACTATAAGTAAACCTTCTAAACTATATCTAGATTTTTTATTCTTAGAATTTTAGAATTGCTTCTTAACATAGAAGACGCATTCAGAATTATTATAGAATCTTTTATATTGGGTAGACGTCACATTCTTTGTATTTAGATTTTAAAAAAAATAGATTATCGTTTCTAAAAGGTAAAATCACTTGTCTAACGTAGATTGTTTTTGTAAAATAAACTAAAAAGAATATCTTAGGATATTCACAAATTGAAAATAAGATTTAGGGGAAAAATAATTCTCTACAAACAATAAAAAAAATTACCAAAAAAGCCAAAAGAGATTTCAATACAAAAATAAAAGATTATTCATCCTTATTTTATAAATATATTAATAGAAGTAATTAAATAAGACATAAAGTATTTTTGAATAAACTGTTTCAAATTTTTTTTAATGTTTTCACTTTTATTTTAGAATCCGAAAAATTGAAACTACTTTAAAAGAATTATTTGAAATTATATTATTTTAAAAATCATAAAAATATAAGTGTGTTTATTATTTTATGAAACATTTTAATCATTTTGTTTTGTGATACAAATTTAATAGTATTACAAAAAATCTAAAAAGAAAAAACACGAGATTCATATGGGAAAAAAAAGAAAGTAATAATAAAAAAAAAATGATAATGAAGAAAAAGGAATTGGTCATAGCCTGAGTCCCAATCGAGCTAAGCCGGGAAGCTTCTCTGATCATCTCCTTCCCAGTTTCAGGTTAATCCTCTCCTCTGCATCGATTTCGATTACAGCTGATTTAGAGCTCCTGCTGCGTAGTTAGGGTTCGGTATTCAGCTGATCGCATCTACATACCAATATTTTCGATGATTTTGAAATTTGGAGTGATTTTCTATTGATTTAAAGATGAGTGAAGCCTTCGTTATCTGACAGATCTGCTGCTTATTGTGTCTGTTATGAATCGTTGTTGCTTTTATCTCATTCTAATGCCTATTTTTTTGCTGAGAAAGAGAGTATGTGTAGATGGAGAAAGCTTATCCTTTTGCTTCATTTCCTTTTTTAGTTTAGATCTGCAAAAGAGGAAAGTTTGTAGAAATTAACTCCTTTTGTTTTGTTTGTTTCTTGTTACTAGAAAGGTGGTTCTACTTGCTTGCACTGTTCTCTTCAATGGTTTCGTTCCTAAGGTAACAATTTTGACAAGAATGTGGGATTTAGTTACTCATTTGTAACCCCGTTTTAGCCGTTTTTTTTGTGGTATGCTTCTCAGATGACAGTCAAGGCTGCTGAGGATATTCTAAACATCTATTAACCTTTTTTGGAGTTAGTTAAAGAGTGTGATCAAAAATGGATGATGATAATGGGCTCGAGCTCAGCTTGGGTCTCTCTTGTGGAGGAGGGAAAGCTAAGGGTAACGTCACTAATAATGCTGGAAGCTCCTCGGAGAAGCACATAGTAGAAGGAGGAGATAGAAGTGCTAAAGTGATTGATGACTTCAAGAACTTCCTTCATCCTACTTCTCAAAGACCAGCTGAGCCCAGTTCTGGTTCTCAGAGAAGTGATTCTGGTCAACAACAACCTCCACAGAATTTCTTCAATGATCTCTCCAAACCTCCTACTTCCGACGCTGAAGCTTCCACGAAGCCTTTGTGGGTGGAGGATGATACAACACGACAAGAAGGGGGAAACAAAAGAAAGTTTGGGTTTCCTGGGATGAACGATGAGAAGAAGAAAGAGAAAGTAGACTCCTCACATGTTGTTGATCCGCAAGAGAAGAAGACAAAAGCATCACATGTTTCAAACGCTACTGATGAAGGATCAACAGCTGAAAACGAAGATGTAGGAGAATCTGAAGTAGGTGGTGGTGGTGGTGGTTCTTCCTCCAACCTTGTTAAGGAGGTGGCTCGTCCTACTGCTGATACAAACGTTGTGGACAACTTAGCCGGTCAAAGGAAGAACAGCCATGTTGGATCAGGTGCTGAAGAGATTACTACAGTCCGCAACATGAGTTACAACACCAAACCTTTCACTATTCATCCACAGAATGTCGTCACTGGGTTACCTTACACTTTACCTGCAAAAGAGTCTGGACAACATGCAGCAGCTACAAGTCTAACACATTCTACTACTAATGCTGGTAATAATCTCCCAGTTATGTTTGGATACTCACCTGTTCAGCTTCCTATGCTGGATAAGGATGGTTCAGGTGGCATTGTTGCCCTTACTCAATCTCCATTCGTCAGTAGAGTCCCATCAAACTCGGGTAAGCAAACATGTCGTCAAGTCCTTTACTTACAAAGATAATAACTTCTTTTTGCTTCTCAAAAAGCTACTGCGAAAGGCGAGGGGAAACAGCCTGTTGCAGAAGAAGGCTCATCGGTAGATGCATCAGACCGACCAGCAGGAGACAACAACACTGCTTTCTCTTTCGACTTCTCTGCCATAAAACCTGGAATGGCAGCAGATGTGAAGTTTGGAGGATCTGGGGCACGTCCTAACCTGCCGTGGGTGTCAACCACTGGCTCAGGCCCACACGGTCGAACAATCTCAGGTGTTACGTATCGGTACAATGCAAACGAGATCAAAATCGTTTGCGCTTGTCATGGCTCACACATGTCTCCGGAGGAGTTTGTCAGGCATGCAAGCGAGGAGTATGTTAGTCCTGAGTCATCTATGGGAATAACTGCGGCTTCGGCTCACACCTGAAAAGTCGCCGGAGAAATGTAAGCAAATGGAAGAAGGGTTTGTAGTTTCTCTGGGGAAGAATTCATTTGTTATGTTTATTCTGCTCAGATGATACCTAAGGCCAAAGTTTTATCTGAGCTTTCCACTGTGTGTGTTGTAATCTCTCTGCTTCTTTTGTTCCTCATTTCAACTTGTATCTCTTCACTTCTGTGTATTACTGTTAGTTTTGTAAGCCTGTCTCTGTTTATTTTTTGCTTCAAACAAATATCTTGAAAATAAGAAAATTTACTTTTATTAGTCTGTGGATTTGGACTAAAACAATTAGTGGGCACTAATTTCGGGCATAGTGATTGTGTTATTATACAAATCAAAATTTCATTATCATAATACAAATGCTTAAAATCATGAGACTGATTATTATTGAAACAAATCTAAAATTATTATTGGTCCGTGCAATAATTCAAAAACGTAATGCATGGAAGCCATCATGACTCAATCATGAAAAAACGCAAAATTTGACTTTTCTTTTCCCTACCGAAATTTTGTGCAACTGGTCGGTGACTAAATACTTCCGGCGAGTGCAGCAACAAACATTTTAATACTTGTTTTGAGCTCATCACCATTTGCTCAGCAACTACTATAACTTATAATTGACACGAATATAAACCTTTACTGGTTATAGTTTAGTGGCTTTTTCGTTATGAATATTTTAGTAAACATTGTCGAGAATATTTTTCGGGTATTTTGCTTTTTATTAGTTAACTAACACAAGATTGTGGGTATATATGTAGTTTTATGTACAACCATAACTTTGCACTTTGAGGTTTTTGTAATCGAAAAATATCAAATTATGAAAACATGAAACAAGGACTGCCCTACGTGTTTTAGATCAACCAAACCAAACCAACTCGAAAAATGATCTAACAATGTATACCAAAAGCTAATCTCAATTATTTGGAATAATTGATCAAATCTGAATAGAACTATCGGCCATGTTTCTATAAGCCTTGTACTATATCAATCCATTAGGAAATATACTGAACCGTACTGAGAAGAAGTTTGGTTTAGTTGTACCAAAACCAAAAAAATAATCTAAAAAAGCAAACGTATGATGCAAGTTGTAATTTCATATACAATGTACAAAACAAGTTTCGATTAGTCTATAGTCCTAAATATGATAAATAATGAGGTCAGAGAATAACAGCCCAACAAAAGGTAATTTGTTTTTTAGTTAATGGAGAGACTAGTAGTAGATGACAATGAGAAAGCAATATCATACAAAATGTTGTCACGTATATGACGACGACGTGATTATATTATTTTATCTCTCTACATGGACGACAAAATAATCCATATCTCTAACATAGTCTCATTCTTCTTCATTCTCCTCTGCAATAAAACCTATTTAAGATCCAAGAATAAAACTTTTCAAGAAAATCAAGAAAAACATAAAAGTTTCTTCGATGAATCAAATTTTCATCTTCTTGTTTCTTACAATCTTCAATAGTTTAAACTATGTATCTGCTCAGCCACCTGCTCCTCCGTTCAGAAACGGCGACCTAGTCACAAACTTCGAGCCAAGTTTAGCCGTCGTCACCGGCGTTCTCGCAATCATGTTCTCACTAACTTTCGTCCTCCTCCTCTACGCTAAGTGCTGCCACATCGATCTCCGGTCAGGAACCGGCGACGGAAGACGTCAAGATCGACGAATATTCTTTAACCGGTCAAGCAACTCCTCGGACCGGTTCTCCGGTTTAGACAAAACCGCTATAGAGTCACTTCCTCTGTTTAAGTTCTCTGCTTTGAAAGGATCAAAGCAAGGGCTTGAGTGTTCCGTCTGTCTATCTAAATTCGAAAGCGTCGAGATTCTTAGATTGTTGCCTAAATGTCGTCACGCTTTCCACGTGGGATGCATAGATACGTGGCTTGAGCAGCACGCAACGTGTCCTCTCTGCAGAGCTAGAGTCTCAGTGGAAGAAGGATCCTCTGTTTATGGAAACAGCTTCAGGTTTTTGAATCAGTCTGAGGTAAGAGAAGATTCGAGCTTGGAGCTTTACATCGAGAGAGAGGAAGAAGAGGAGAGGAGACAGAGAGAGGAAGTTGGTGGGTCGTCTAGGTTTAGCATCGGAGGGAGTTTCAGGAAGATTTTGAAATTAGGTCAAAAAGAGAAACCGTTGCTTGATCAGCACGGTGAAGATAAAGACGAGAAGAAGCTGATGCATAAGTTCAATCATAGGATCCTTGTGTCGGACGTTGTGTTCAAGAATCGTTGGAGTAACGTGAGTTCGTCTGATTTGATGTTTTTGAACTCGGAGATGGTTAGTTCGGTTTCCAGCGAGAGATTCTCGTCGATGGATAGAGTGAAAAGTGGTAACTTGCGGAACAAGGAAGAGAAGGGAATGTTGGAGAACAGAGACTTTGGTTCGAAGTCAAGAAGCGTTATGATCGAACCAGGAAGAAGATCGGTTTCTGACATCACTGCGGTTCCTAGGGTAAGTATCACGGTCCATGGAGAATGTAGCGGTTCAAACGCGGCGACTGCGTCTGTGTTAGAAAACGGTGGAAACGAGACGGAAGAGAGAAGACGGCGTTTGTGGCTGCCTATCGCTAGAAGAACCGCTCAATGGTTTGCTAACAGAGAAAAAAGAAATCAAATTAATACAACACACCAACACTTCGATGTTTAGTTTCTTTGCAATTTTTTATATATTTTTTTTTTACAAATATTTAGTTTTGATATATGTTCTTAACAAAACAAAAGACTACACTTGTTAGTTAGATCAAAAGAAGATTGTTTGTGTAAATAAGATGGATTAATAAATTGAATTATTACTGGTTTATTATGTGTAAAAATAATAAATAATTGTTTACAATAAATGGAACATGTCAGCTTACCTGGTTACAGAAGCAACTCATTTAAAATGTATTATTATGACTGCATTATTGATTCTTTTGTCAACGACTCCATCATATCAATGTAAATACACATGTAATATTGCTTAAACGTATATTTATTTATGTATAGTTTTACTAAATACTACAAAGTATTAGTTTTTTTTTTTTTTTTACAAAGTATTAGTTAGACCAAATTGGTTTCGTCTTGTCTTCTTTTGTTTAGACTAACATTACTAACTCAAGTGTTTGATTAAAAAATACATATTAGTAGGTCAACAAAACTGCTAATAATGTAATCTTAGCTTCATAACGAACACTACATTTGCAAATTTAATCATCAATTAATATCTAATTCTTAATAAAATAGAATGTTAGAAACAATGAATCTAGGTTATAATAAGCAACATATTAGTTTGTCACTTTCTCAACAGTCCCAATAATATGAAACCTAATACCATTTTTAAGCATTTCCTTTAAAGATTTTTAACTCCTTTTTCAATTGCAAATTATAATATTATATCACCCAATCACCATTCGGTATATAATATATGATTATATATTTATCATGATTTGATGTAGGAATCTGACTCCTCGGATCTTGTCTTTTATCTATATATCAGCCACTAAACTTAAAATAGACGTATATTTTGTCATGCACATATGCACGTAAATATTTTTTTATTTTTTTTTTATGCACCTAAATATGCTATGTAAAAGTCTGTATAATTTAAATGAAAACCTAATCAAGTTGTTTTGGTCAAGTGGTAAAGGAGCTCCAACTGTAGTTGTAGTGGCCATTACTGGATTCGAGTTTTGGCAACTGTGGAATTTACATATGGGTTGCAGCATCCGAAATCGAAGACCGCTATAGGTGAGCTACATGGTGACGCCCTGACAATGTCCTTGTTCACTTTGATCTCTAGTCTGGACCACTTCAGTTGGGTCAGGATACTCGGTTAGAAAATAAATAAATAAATAAATAAATAAATGGAAAACCTTTTCTTTTCACTTGAGCATTATTATACTTTGTAACGAGGGACACGAGGATGCCTTGAGTGCAGCACCATAGGAGAACCTTTTTAATATTGTATGATTTGATTCATCTTTTGATAAGATAAATGAGTATACACAACTTATTTTCGTGTATGATGGCTAACTGGCTCTGCAATGTATAAATATAGACATATAGTTTTCAAAAATGAGCACTATATGATGTTGGTTATATTCAAGACAATCTTTTAAGTAGTCTTTGTTTATGATTGACATAAATTCTCGTTTTAATTGCTCTTTATTGGGATAGTTGACAAACAACAACAAAATAAATAATTCTTTTCAGATTAGAGAAAATTCCATATACATATGTAAACAATTCAAAGAACATAAATATAATAGAAAATAGGTAAATAAGGCCAAAGATTGTTGTTATGTAGAAAGGAAGTCATTGCATCATAATATCATGTGGTGGTTCAAACTTTATGACGATAGAGAATGGATCCTCTCTTACGCCTTGAGATATTGTTTCCCTTGAAGCTGCAGATAACACCTACTCCTATCTCTTGGATGATAGTGATGATGATGATACTGATGATGAGGATGATGATGGTTTTCTTAAAGAGCGTAACAAACCAAGCTGTCTGATACCGCAGAAACATAGGCCGACACCAATACAAGCCTTGACCATTAGACTGCTTAATGACCTCTCTTCTTTTCCAGATTAAACTCAGTAATTATGAAAATCAACAGAAAGCTGGCTAAATGATGGTAAAGTCCACCAAACTGAACCCGTAATGCTAGGTCACATGTCCCCTGCCACAAGCAACCTCTTGACTCAAAAGTTTTTAGAGGACGTGGACATCACTCTGCTCAAGGCTTGGCTCTTGATTTTCTGCAAACAAATGATGATCAAGCAGCAAAAATCAAGTTACGCCACAATTCAAGTGAACTACGCACATGCATATGAAACAAGAGTACATTTATGAGAATGGAACACAAGAATCAGATTATATTATACAAAGGTGTGAAGTCAGTAAGCTGTTCAAGGAAACATACAACTTTCATGCCTTGTGTGAAACAGTAGGCTTTGTTCATGGAGAAAAAAACTCCATTCAGAATCTGCAACCTCGTCTAGAGATTCCACTGCACAGTTTTAGTGCTGTCGTTAACACCTTCATGTATCCCAAAGGCATAATCTTTGCTCAGCAGATCAGAAGAAAGAGCTACACATTTTGTGTTTGCTTTGGCATCATTTCCCCCGAGACATGAATGATGAAGTCCACCCACCGGTTCTATTCCCATTCCCAGAACTTGATGTTTCAGGAGGGAAACCTGACTTTCCGTCATTTCTTTTTGAGGGACCAGCAGGACATGCTGAAGTGGATGGCATTTGCATCTACAATGGAGTTTTCAGTAAAGTAATGGTCAAGGACATTCATTGAGAAGTGATGAATCAGTATCAAGTTTTGGATAGTTTAAAGTTATATATAGCTCAAGACACATTAAATAATGCAAAAACAGGTTAAAGATCTTGTCAGAGAAGAACCATAAACAACTCTAACGCAACCAAGAGATGTTACCACAAGGGGGTGGAGTATGTACTTTATTGTGGAGGGAGTGATCAAAACCTGGACTCCTCCTTGTAGCCGTATTGTTATTCATCTGTGGGGTTGGACCAATATTATTAACTGATCTAACACGCTCGGAGGCCTCAGCTTCGTGTGAGATATTAGTTCCTCCTGCCAGACAGAGAGTTAGCATCAACACAAAAGAAATACTGGAATCATTGTTGACCAGTAAGTGACACAATCAATTTTTTTTACTAAAGCTGACCTCGTTGATTGCTTGTGTCCATTGGCATTGCACGCGCATTGCTAGACCCAGGAACTTCCTGCAGTAGACAAGAGACATATCAGTATAGAATCTTCTTTATGAATGAGACAAAACATGCATACATACAAGTATACCTGAGACTGATTTCTAGCTTTCTGTGCTTGCTGATACTTTATTATAGTCCAGTCAAATATATAGTCGAATTCATATCCTGCAAAGATAGAAACCCTATTAGCTGGGGGAACTATAAAGATGATAGAGAAATGCCTTTTGCTAAGTACCTTCCCGTGAGAATAAATCACGAAAAAGCCGCTTCAAGAAACCGTAATCAGGGCGCTGATCAAATGTCAGTGTGTGGCAATAATGAAAATATGAAGCAAACTCCACAGGGTGATTTTTGCATAGAACCTGCAAAAGGATTGGATATGAATATTCAGTAGAACGAGGATTAACGGAATAACAAATTATGCCGCAGAGAAGGAGACCTCAATAGGAGTTGATATCTTCTTTTCACAGATTTTCTCATACTTTTGCTTCTTGTCAACCGCTTTAAGACCCTGCCATGGAAGACTAAAAAGAAGGTTCATGAAAACAGGACAATACATAAGGATACCATTCAAAAAATACAATGCTAGCTAGTTTATTTCAAGAAGAAAAGCCAACACACCTGCCTCTTAGGAAATACAGAAGCACATATCCAAGAGATTCTAGGTCATCCCGTCGACTTTGCTCTGTGAAACCGAAAACAAAGTGTATGAGCGTAAAGTCATAGACATAAAGAGAACAGGTGGAAACATTCCTTACCGATTCCAAGATGTGTATTGCAACTTGCATACCTTGCAGTTCCTGTTAAATTCTTGTTTTCCCTTTAAAAAAAAGCGAATTTGTATTATGTGGCCAGTAATGAACAATAGCCAAAAAATGCTATAATGAACAATGGCCAAAAAAATACTTGTAAGGGATGTGGCGGTTGGTGCTGGCATCACGATATCTTTTGGCAAGTCCAAAGTCAATAACATAAACCTGATTAACTGAGACTTATCATTCCCTTTTCAAATTTTCAGATAGAGAAGAGAAACTACAGAAACATACCTGATTCGCTTTCCTCCCTAGGCCCATGAGAAAGTTATCAGGTTTGATATCTCTATGCAGATATCCTTTAGAGTGTACATATTCTATTCTCGTTAGCTGTAACAAGGATAAAGAAATTGGAATCACATTAGAACGATCAATGTAAAACAGCTAAATACCATTTGATCAGCTAACAGCAAGACTGTCTTTGGTGAGAACTTCCTCCCACAATACACGAACAAATCTTCGAGACTTGGCCCTAGTAAATCCATCACTAAAGCATTCTCTGTTCCATCAACTCCAAACCATCTTATCCGCGGAATGCCACCTGCAGAGCAACACAAAGGATCAGCTTCTGTAATAATCTAAGAAAAAGTGATAGAAAATGAGAAGCATACATACTTCCTCCTTCAAGAACTCTGTACAGCTTGGCTTCATATAGTAGTTGAGGATGCTTTGTTTTACTGTTCTCCTACAAAAAACATTCGAATTGAATTGAATTAAAGACAATATTATAATTGCAATTCCGACAAACATCAATTCAGACATGATTAACAGTTAAAAAAAAACAGAACAGATCCAAAATCAAAATCAACTTACGATCTTAACAGCTACGATCTCGAAAGTATCGACGTGTGTAGCTGTGGAGAAAGCAAACAAAGAAACAAGTCAATACGAATCAATTTGGAAACGAAAAGAGTATCGATGAGAAGACACAGACCGAGGAAAATCTCCCCGAAGGAACCGCCGCCGATCTTGCGTCCGAGCTTGTACTTGCCGCCCATGATACGTTCCACTTCCATGTCAGCTCCGATTAAGACCGAATCCGGTAGGACTAGGATCAATAGATAAGAGTTGGGGCTTTGTTTGAACAGACGAGACACGAGTGGATTTGTGTTTGGGTGACGTGGACAGATGCATTATTACCAGATTTGTCTTTTTTGGTCAACGCAAGGTAATATTGACATTTATAGTAGTTTAGGGGTCGATTGGTTATAGCTGTAGTTTTAAAATTTTAGCTGTGCAGAAAATGCTGTAATTTTTTTTGCTGTCGCTTTAGATTTTATTGCTTTAGATTATATGGAAAGCTCAAAAAAATTTCTTTAAGTATGTGGCTATAGAAAACACTTATACAGCTGTAGATTATTTCAGAAACTGTGGTTTTTACAAAATCATTAAAGTTTGATTGCTGTGATTTTGGTGCTTTAGCAATACATGGTACTATGGAGAGCACTCACAGCCATTACCAGTCACACTCTTAATTTTATGTATGTACTTTCAGTTTTTAGAGTGATTTAGTTCATTATACTCTTTTTAATTTACTAAAATGGTAATATACATTTTATAAAATAAAAAATAATGTATATAATATTATAAAATCAAAATAATTAAATATTAAAAATATTTTAGTATAATTTATAACTTTTTATCAGCTATATATAAATCCGCAATTAAAAGATATGAGTTTCAAGAAATAATATAAAATATATAAATTTAATATATTTATGTAAAATTATATGTTATTATAACTAATTTAATTTGACAATACACTAACTGTTTGTTTTTCTTAACATAGTTTTTAAAAATGGATAATGTTGTATTAGATTTTCACTCTTATTATTACATCACAAAATAGAAAAGAACAAACTTATCCTTGTTTATTATATGAATGAAAAATTATAAATGAATCAACACACAAAACGAATTCCACACAAAGGAGAACATATTACGATTGAAATTCAGAAAAAGGGAAAATATATCATCAGAAAAAAAAAAAACTTTAATTAGAATTGTCTCTTCGAACATTCCGGAGGCATGACACCATTGAACCTCTTAGTGTCCTTGCAGTAATCATAGATCATGAAACCAGATCGTATCTTTTGCATCCTGTCTAGTTGCGTTCGAGTAAGCTGGCTAAACGAAGGTGAAGTCCACCAGTTAGACTTTATGGTTGGGTCTGCGCATTGCTTGATGCTAACCGGTCCTTGCCACAAGCAAGCTCTTGCCTTGTACCTACGACCCTCGGCTACAAACGGTGCTAATGTCCAGTTTGTCTTCACTCGACCTCCTTGTGTCGCCCAGTCGTCTGCGCTCCATAGACTTGCAAACACTTTCATACCTTGCTTGTTTGGGTATGCTATTCCTTCCTTCTCATAGTTCCTAAAAACTCTGATTGGAGTTCCATCCACGAACCACCTATATAACATATATGTTAAATAATGTAAATTAAACATAGCTCCTATAACTTTTTTGTGGTATACACTGTATGATGTCTGTGAGGGATAAATCTCACTTCCTAGTTTAGGTTAGGTTAGGATTGGGGAGAAGACAATCGTGGGCTGAATCCCTTAAGAACTTAGAAAATGAATACGTTGATTATATTGATTTTTGGTAATAAAGAGTTTACAAGGATGATCTCGATGATCGAATGGAAAGAACAATGATTGATCAAGAATGATTAAGAACAATGTGTATTGGAGTCTTGTTATCTTGAATGAGTCGAATCCCTTCCTCTGATCTCTTCTTTCCTTTATATAGTACTAGGTCACGTCCAACTCCTTCCGGCGAAGCCTCCGCGATTATCTCCGTGAATTGCGGGATTTGCAACAGCTTCCCCTTGACTAAGTCTTGCACGTTTCTGTCTCCGTTACCTAGGCTGTTTTGTCAGGTCCCTACGAAAGAATCCGGACCTGTTCTCCGTGACCTCTTTCTTGTGACCTCTTTCTCGTGACCTCTTTCTCGAGATCAGCTCCCTTCCTTAGGTGAGCTGTATTCTTCTTCGCGGTATTAACCCATATCCGGCCCATTATTGGGCCTGGTTTAACTAATTCGCTATCTTCAGCTTACGGGCCATATTTGGGCCCAACAGTTGCCCCCAGCTTTCGAGATAAGATGCTTTTCTCGGGAGCTAAACCTAGCCGCCGAATCTTTTAATTTTGTTAAGATAATGATTACTCGTGATCTTTTCTCGAGCATATCTCTTGCTTGATCCGACGGTTGTGATTAAATCTAACGAAATCGACGGTTCAGTTTAAAAGAATATTTGAAATAGTTATTCCCCGATTCTCGAGGCCTCGATGGGATATAAAGCTGCTCGCATTAACTTCAACTTCCCCACTCTCTCCACATCGCGATTCGGTTTCCACAGGTAACTTCCTCTTGTCCCTTCTTTTTATTTAACTTCTTTACAGGTTTCTCTTTTTGTTTATTTCTGTTTGACTAAATCTTCGAGTTTCTTCCCCCGAACTTGTTATCTCCGAAGGTTTAGATTTACTTTGCTCGATCTTTCTTTTTCTCTCTTTACTTTTCCTCATCGTTTTCGATATGACCCGACCAAAGGAAGGTTCCGGAGAAACAGGAATCTCTGCTTCAGGTGCTCGGCTTATGAAGGTGAAACAAGAAGTTGGTGAATCCATGAAAAGAACTGAGAGGAAGAAGAGGGCTAAAGATTCGATAGCCCAAAGAGTCTCCAAACGGACAAAGAGGACCGGAGGTTCAAGTGGGGTTGTACCCTCCGGGTCTCATCTGCCTTCTGTTTTGAGGAGCCAAGAGATCGTGAACCTTATGGTTCAAGCTCAGGGTCAGAAGGAATTGGCCAGAGCTTGTAAGCCTGAAGAAACCCCCGAGATGGCTCCAGAGGGTTGGTTTTGTGTTCATGAGAACTACATTTCCAAGAGCCACCTTAGGTTTCCCCTTCCTGACCTGCTGTTAGNCAGAGGGTTGGTTTTGTGTTCATGAGAACTACATTTCCAAGAGCCACCTTAGGTTTCCCCTTCCTGACCTGCTGTTAGATCTCTTGGATCATTATCGACTAGCCCTTTCCCAGCTTTGTCCCTCCGTCATTCGAGTGATAAACGGTTTTATCACCAGGTCCAAGGAGGAGGGAGTTGCTACCGGGTTGAGCTCTTTAATGAGCCTATTTTCGATAAAGGAGAGTGCTTCTAAGGAGGGTGGTAGCGGGACTTACTACCTCGCTAGTCGTCCCAGGCTGGGTATTTTCAAATTTTCCAGCAGTGATGATGACTGGAGAAGGAAATACTTCTATGTCAAGATCGATCCTTTGACGGTCCCGGCGGGTCGTACACTTAGGGCTTCGTGGTCTGACGCGTCCGGTTAGGATCTGTTAGGAATGAGTTCGCTGATTTCTCATTGGTTATAGTCTAATGAATGTTTGTTTGTTTTTGCAGATATTGAAGATCCTGCTGAGCTCCCAAACAAGCTTACTAGAGCTCTTTTCCGAAAGCTGCAGCAGACTCCCTGCACTTGGGCGTCGTACACCACTTCGCGGATTGGATCAGCCAGGTTTCCAGACCGTTACCACGCTTCCTTCTTAGATCCCGTACCGGTTACAGATTTAGAAGGTAACACGTTTGCTCTTATGTCTTTGACATATATTAGTTTGTTTTAGGATTGCTGAGTGCTAAAGTGAATTTTGTAACGCAGTCTCTGAAGGTAATTCCGTAGTATCGATTTCAACGGAAGCTAGCACCTCAGGAACCGAGAAAACCAAATCAGAAAAGATGCCTCTCCAACCGTCATTCCGAGCTAGGGGTAGGCCTTCGAAAGCTGCCAGTACCTCGCGAGGAAGCGAGAAGAATCAAGGAGGTTCCTTCCTTAGCTCTGTAAAGGAGGTCCTTGATGATGGGGTATCAGCTAAGGGTGCTGATGTCATGGAGACGGAGGTAGCTCAGGAGGTGGTTCTCCGTTCTACAGCTCAGGTCACGGAAGTCGAGACTCTGGTGGCTAAGGAACCTCCCGAGACTGAGCCTCATAGGAGCAAGAGGTCGCGTGCTGATCAAAGTGACAGACCTTCCAGGTCTTCCTCCTCTTCCTCGAGGGGTGGGACCGTTGGTTGGAATTTCGCTCACTCGAAGCCTGGATCGATTCTCGACGACCCTTGGGGCTTGGCGACCTTAATGAGGCATATGAAGCAGACAGGATGCTCCCTCCCTCCAGTGAGCAGTCTCACTAACAGGGATGAGTTTATCGATATCGCTCATTATATGGGTCAGGTAAGAGTCTTTAGTCTCTTATCATTGCTTTGGATAGATATTTATTCGGCTGTTTATCTTTTGGTAGCTGGCTGGAGCTATCAACAAGGCTCAGCTGAAGTTCGAGGAGGCGGTGAGTAATGCGCCTAACGCTGAAGAGTTAGCTCAGGTCACTGAGATGGTTAAAACTACCAAGATTGAGCGAGATCAAGCCAGAGCTCAGGTCTCAAGACTCCAGTCCGAAGTTGGGAGGCTCGGTTTGAAGTCCGATACTCAGCAAGGGAAGATCGAGAGCATGGAGATCGATATCAGAGTGAAGAGTAGGAAAATTTCTGAGCTAGAGAGTGCTCGTAAGATCGCGGAGCAGCATGTCCAGGACTTGATCGTATCGGCTCAAGTTAGCCAGAGGAACAAAGAGGCTGAGGTCAAGTTTGCTGTTAGGAGTGGGAAGAAAGAAGTCATCGATGCTTACAACAAGATCCTAACCTCTGTCAAGGAGAAGTTCTCCAAGAAGAAAGATGAGGTTGACCTCCAGATTTATGCTCAAGAGCTTCAAGCTAATACGGAGCTCCTGAAGGACTTGCTATCGAACGAGATTCAGAACGCTGAGGAGGAGTATGATCGTTTGAAGTCTTTGATGCCCGAGGCTATTGCAGCTTACGAGAAAGCTCAGGTCTCCGACTTCTCAATCAGCAAGCTTCCTCTTCCTCAGCTTTCAGAGAGCTCAGGTACTTTTGAAGTTAACACGTTCAATTCGTCCTTTCATGGAGAATATGGTTCTAACTTAGGTTCGATGGGTCCCTATTTAGCTCCGGCTGGCGTGGTCCCAGAAAGGAATGTTGGTGAGATGGATGAGGATGCCCCGGTTAAGGACAACGAGGCAATGGAAGAAGACCGTGAAGTTCAGAAGGCTTCTGAAGGTGGAGGTCAGGAGAATTGATGACTTGATCTCCTTTAAAAGTATTCCCATATTCTTAGGACGTCTGCCCTACGGGCCTTTTATTTATGTTGTCTCTTTTCTGAACTTATAGCCTGAGGAGGCTTTTAAACCTTTGCGATGTTAGGATTTCTTTTGAACCGTATATGGCCTGAGGAGGCTTTTAAACCTTATCTCGTTTCTTGGTTTTAATCCCTCAATCGTTTAATTTGCTAGATTTCAAGTTCCTTAGCTGGATTTTGAAAGATTCCCCTTTTCCTTGAAAAGGTCCAAACTGTTTAAGTAAACTTTGTGTCTATTGGGACCAACTTATTTTGGATTTGGATTCCTTTGAATGCTTTCGAGTCTCAGAAACTTCGTTAGGATTTCTGAGTTTTTAGGTTCAGATTGGTCGTGCCCTGACCCCTTTTTTTTTATTTGAGGATCTTAGGCTTTATGTGATGACCTGAATTTAGGTTCGGACCTGTTGCGATCCATTTTCAGGTGGTAGGATCCAGGTTCAGTGTTACCCGGAGCAGGTTTTGTAATACACCAAGTTAAGGTCCGGCGTGACCTAATATCGAGCAATCGGAGTTCGGGTTCAGCGTGATCTGACCTTAGATTGCAGGATTTTAAGACTTCGAGTTCAGGTTCAACGTGACCTGATATTAGATTGTAGGATTTCAAGACCTCGAGTTCAGGTTCAGCGTGACCTGATATTAGATTGTAGGATTTTAAGACCTCGAGTTCAGGTTCAGCGTGACCTGATTTTAGATTGTAGGATTTTAAGACCTCGAGTTCAGGTTCAGCGTGACCTGATTTTAGATTGTAGGATTTTAAGACCTCGAGTTCAGGTTAAGCGTGACCTGATTTTAGATTGTAGGATTTTAAGACCTCGAGTTCAGGTTAAGCGTGACCTGATTTTAGATTGTAGGATTTTAAGACCTCGAGTTCAGGTTCAGTGTGACCTGATTTTAGAT
>CAKOAT010097376.1:555087-569977 GCA_932364175.1 Eruca vesicaria subsp. sativa
CGTTTTTCTTTTTCACCACTACGGGGTTAGCTAGCCAATCGGGGTAGTGTACTTCGCGGATGGACCCTGCTTTCGTGAGTCGATCTACTTCGTCGTTGACAGCTTGGGCTTTTTCGAGGCCTAGCTTACGGCGTTTTTGTTTGATCGGTTTGAAAGTAGGATCTACGTTGAGCTTGTGAGAGGTGACGTTCGGGTCTATGCCTCTCATGTCGCTGGTAGTCCATGCAAATGTTTTGACGTTGCTTTTCAGGAAGTCGATCAGTTCCTTTTTCGTTTCGAGAGGTAGCTCTGATCCGATACTCACTTGTTTTTCGGGATCAGAGTCGTCGATGCTAACTCGTTCGGTTAGGTTCCTAGTGGGACCTCGAATGTTTTGTTGCATCTCTCGACCTTCTTGGATCTGTAATTGCTATTGGGGTGATTCTTTGAGGATTCCGAATCCTCCCAAGTAACAGATCCTGGAGATCTTCTGGCTGCCTCGTACGGTGGTTATTCCGTCTGGTGTCGGGAACTTCACGCATTGGTGATAGGTGGAGGCTACTGCCTTCATTTTGTGGATCCAAGGTCTTCCTAGGATCGCGTGAAATGGAGAGGGCCTGTCGATGACCACAAAGTTGGTCATTTTCATGATTCCTCCAGCTATAACCGGGAGCTTGATGGTTCCCAGGGAGGTAACTGTTTCCCCGGAGAAACCCACAAGGTTGGCCTTTTGGCCGATAATCTCGTAATCATCTATTTCCATCCCTTTCAGGGCGTTATAGAAGATAAGATCGACCGAGCTTCCGGTATCGACCATTAGCTTAGGCACCTCGTAACCTGCTATGTTCAGGGTGACGATTAAAGCGTCATCGTGTGGTCTGTCGAGGTCTGACGTCTCGCTCTCCCAGAAAGAGATCTTGGTATTATTTTCGGGACTGGGAGGCTTAGATTGGGCTTTAGATACAGCCCTCCGCACGTGACTCTTGATCGAGTTGACTGAATCTTGACATATATCGGAGCCTCCGAGGATATAGTCCACTCTTGAGCTAGGACTCGACTGAGGTGGGGGTTTGCTCAGGAGGGTCTCGATTTGTAGACTCTTCCCTTGGGGAAATTTCGCGAGAATCATATCGACTCTTTTCTTGGGAGCTGGCGGTGGCGAGTCTGTTTCCTTTTCAGGAGATCTTTCGCGCTTCGGGGNTATAGTCCACTCTTGAGCTAGGACTCGACTGAGGTGGGGGTTTGCTCAGGAGGGTCTCGATTTGTAGACTCTTCCCTTGGGGAAATTTCGCGAGAATCATATCGACTCTTTTCTTGGGAGCTGGCGGTGGCGAGTCTGTTTCCTTTTCAGGAGATCTTTCGCGCTTCGGGGAGGTATCTCTGGGACCTCTTTTCTGGTAGGGAGGTGGCTTCTTTAGCTCCACGTCCTTTAATTCACCAGCTACGAACTTAGCTGCCAACTGTCGTTGGAGGTCCCAGCACTCCTCGGTTGAGTGCCCCTTTCGGTCGTGATAAGAGCAGTGCTTGTTCTCATCGTAGCCCTTTGTCCAGGGAGTTTTGTTTGTCGCAGCAACGGGTTTTTCCTGTTGTGCTTCGTCGACAACGTACGAATGTTCTCCCTGGGTTTGATGGTTTCGGGAGCTGCCTCTCTTGGAGGGTCCTTTCGTTTCCGAGGTCTCGCCTTTCGGGTGGTTCTGGGATTTCTTATGGATTTTATCCAATGCAGCTGTTTCTTCCTCCAAGGTAATGTATCTCGAAGCTTTGTGAAGAGCGTCGTCGATAGTTGGAGGAGAGTTAAGCGTCAGCTCGGACCAGAACTCTGATTTATACCAGAGACCTCTTCTAAGAGCTTCGATGGCCACTTGATCGTTGGGGTTCGAGAGCTTAGTTCTAACAGCTCTGAACTTCTCGATGTAGGTTCGTAGCGAATCTCCCATCCCTTGCCTGATCTTCCAAAGGTCGGCCTCGGAGGCTTGCTTAAGGATATGGGTCGAGTATTGCTTCATGAAAGCGTTAGTGAGTTGATCGAAGTTATCGATCGAGTTCGGCTCGAGGCTCGAAAACCATTCGAGAGCTGTTCCGACCAGGTTCTCGGCAAAAGTCCTGCAGTAACCTGCTTCGCACTCTTCACGTGTGAAATGAGCTTTCACTATAGCTAGGCGGAAGGCTCTCAAATGAGCCTTGGGGTCCGAGGTCCCGTCGTATTCGGGAATCCTAATTTTTCGGGTATCTCTTATGTAAGAGCTAGCGATTTTGTCTGTGAATGGGGTCCCACGGGTTTCCTCAATCAAGCTTTCGATTTCGGGAGCTGAGCTTGTTGCTTTATGCACTTGAGCGTTCAGTTTCTGGAGGGCTGCGTGGGTTTGCTCCATGTATCGGCGAATAGCCTCAGGTCCTTCTAGAGGAAGGGCAGTTGGATCTTCGCGGGGAATCTGATGGGAAGATTCTTGGTGGAGTTGAGCGTTGCCGTTGTCCCAAGCGTTAGGTGGACTAAATCGCTCGCTAGCTCTAGAGCCACTTTGGGGGATGTGACCCAGGGGGTGAGCTGTGGGATCAGCTTCCGTCCTCGAGTTGTCTCGGTTATGAGTCGTGCTTCCATTTTGGTAAGCTGAGGTCGGAGCCCTGCCTCTAGGAGGGGGAGACATCCCTTCTCCGGACCTAAAGATAGGTGGCGGAGGTGGCAATCGGGTGCTGTGCTCGTGATCCCTATTGGGTGCCGAGCTAGTCGTCGCTATGTTACTTCCCATAGCACTGGTTACGGGTGGACTAAATACTGGGGATGCCCCGGTATGAGGTGTCCGGAGAACAGACTCTTGCCCATTATGAGCAATGCTGTTGGGGGAAAAGTTCAGGCGTCCGCGAGGGAACGTGGGTTCGGTGAGTCGATCTTGAAAGGCGATTCCTGAGCCTTGGCGTTGCGATGGCTGAGTTGTCTCGGTTAGAGATCTCGTCACCTCTTCGAACCGTTGTTGCCGGGCAGTTAGCTGTTGCAAGGTACGCTCGTTGTCCTGAGCTCTTTCTACCAACTGCACCATCATTCGGCGCATTTCGGATAGCTGAGCTTCCGAATGATGCGGAGTGTGCTGACGTTGAGAGTTCTCGGGAAAAGTGGCCCCGGTGTTGTTTCCACCGGAAGACCTTGGGTTAGTTATCCCAGTTCGGATCGGTTGAGCGTTAGCCGGGGGCTGTTGCTCGGATCGGAGGTCGGCGGGTTGAGGTTCCGGATCCTGAGGGTCCGGATCTCTTCTGTTTGGCGATCCGTCGATCTGGATCACGGGATCCGGGATGGATGGATTCGTTGCCTGGTTGGATGGATCCATTCTCAAGTTACGGAGTGAAGGATTCAATTATCTCGTCCCCTCAGACGGCGCCAAAATGTGAGGGATAAATCTCACTTCCTAGTTTAGGTTAGGTTAGGATTGGGGAGAAGACAATCGTGGGCTGAATCCCTTAAGAACTTAGAAAATGAATACGTTGATTATATTGATTTTTGGTAATAAAGAGTTTACAAGGATGATCTCGATGATCGAATGGAAAGAACAATGATTGATCAAGAATGATTAAGAACAATGTGTATTGGAGTCTTGTTATCTTGAATGAGTCGAATCCCTTCCTCTGATCTCTTCTTTCCTTTATATAGTACTAGGTCACGTCCAACTCCTTCCGGCGAAGCCTCCGCGATTATCTCCGTGAATTGCGGGATTTGCAACAGCTTCCCCTTGACTAAGTCTTGCACGTTTCTGTCTCCGTTACCTAGGCTGTTTTGTCAGGTCCCTACGAAAGAATCCGGACCTGTTCTCCGTGACCTCTTTCTTGTGACCTCTTTCTCGTGACCTCTTTCTCGAGATCAGCTCCCTTCCTTAGGTGAGCTGTATTCTTCTTCGCGGTATTAACCCATATCCGGCCCATTATTGGGCCTGGTTTAACTAATTCGCTATCTTCAGCTTACGGGCCATATTTGGGCCCAACAATGTCTGACATGTAGAACTAATACGTACGTAAGTTCGTTTACATTTAGTTATATATGTAAGACTATTATTAAGAAAACATGCAATCGTTTGGATCCTCAGAAGTTCTTTTTGGGTTAAAACTCATAAAAGTTTATGAACATACAACTTTTTATCAAGAAGTGTGTACTTTAATGTTTACATGCATCAAAAAAGCAACAATCTGTTTTATACTTTTCTAATTTAATTAGTTGTGCTTTTAATGTACTATTTCATGATAAAACATATGTTCTTAGCTTTGTTTGTATAGTGTTGTAAAACTTTAAGACACGAGAGGAGTCCTATTACTTACACAACTTCGGTTGGGTTCCAATGAATGGTATAGTTGTGGAAACCATTGGTCGGGTTGAACCATGGTCGGAATTGTTGCTCGCGATCTCCTTTCCCTTTAGCAAATATGTTGGTGTGGATCGTGTACGGCTCGCCAGTGGAATTCCCTAGGAACTCAAAGTCTATCTCGTCGTGTGCAGTTCCCGTGGACGACATCTAATATTAAAAAAAAAAAAGAATTATCTATCATCACTCTCATAAAAAATAACGTTAACCAACTTTTGTCGAATAATTTCGTAATAATTCATTGATTTTAAGATGAATATTTACGTAATAAGCTGCAACGGTTCCAGCAGAGTTCCCTGGCACAAGTTTGATAAGCATTTCTACAGTTCCGAACAAGTGAGCAACCTTTGAGCGAATAGCAGATCCTGAAAGAAAACAAATTTTATTATGCATCAGAGTCTCTCATAATATATGTCGATGATATTACATATTACAAAATATACCTGCAGATTTGTCGAGGACAAGTCGAAGGTTGCCATTACTCGTACCAATATGATGTTTACCCCATGTAACAATAAAATTCTTGTCGAAGTTTGCCTCCACAAAGGTACGATCCAGAATCGCTAACGCGGTCACCAGAAGGAAGATTAGCGTTTGCACTCGGAGACCGACCATTTTACAAATTTGAGTGTTGTTTGAAACGTTTTGAATTGGTACACTATTTGATCATTTGGTTGTGAGGAAGGCTATATTTATATATAACTTCTAAAAATTCGAATTTTCTGACGTTGTTCAAGAAGCATATTAGTTTCGACGTGCAGCGAATGAAGTTTGTATACATTAATTGAACAACATGATAATTTAAAAACTTTTTCTTGTATGTAAGGAAATGACTATGCTAAAAGGGTACATCGGACTAGTTTTTTTCTAAAATTTTTAATGACCACTATGTGGATTTTAATAATTTTAAAATTGATAACAAAATTAGAATAACATGGACAGTGTTAGCTCACGCGGTTGTGACAGAAGCCGAGGAAAAAAACGTGCGTAAGACTACACTAATGGGGTCGATGACCTTGTCATCAGTTTCTCTTTTTTTTTTGATAAGCTTCTCACTTCTCTTACTCCAATCTCCATACCTTTTTAGTTTTATTTCTTGTTGATCAGAATTTTACAAAAATATTTGTTTAGCCATATCATGTATATTGTTATAGGAAAATACGATTTCTTTTGTACTGTAACTACTATTATTTTAATAACCGGGTTTGATCAAAACTCGACAATTTAGAAACCGCTAAACATTGCAATTTAGATCATTGTTTTGTTTATGTCGTTGGTTCTGCTTACTTACTTCTGAGTATGGGACCCGTCCATAGCGTGTTCATCCTGCCTTTTTGAACAACATTGTAAGCTGCGATTCTTCATTCTGATATTTTCACATTCACAAAGGACTAAATATTTAAGACATAACTAGAACGTGTTGTAAATTTGTTATGATAAAAAAGCAATCAAATCTAGCTAGTGATTGAGCAATCAAAAATAACTTTCGGTGGGGATTGATTAGTATTGGAATATTCTTATATATTATATTCACAATAAATCTCGATCAATGGTAAATAGACAAATATTGTACGAGAAAAGGTTTGATAATGAGTAAAAGAAAAGGTTGATCGCGTTTTGTTCAGAGATCATGATTGTATAATTCAAAACTTTTACTTTCATTTTTCATTTCTTATCATTATTAGTTCAGTGCCACTAGTCACTATCATTTCAAATAATATTATCCCTTCTATTTTTATTTTACCACAATAAACTGAAGAAGCAATTCAATTTACATAACAATTAACTGTAATCATAATTAGAAAAGAAAGCAGTCAACACCATTTTTATGACGTTGTGCCTTTTTTGGCTCTTCTTACAACATCTAATCATATAAAAGTATGACTAACATTTAAATTGATCAGAACTTACTTTTGCGAAGATTTTGCTTTCTTAATTAGGATGTGTAAGTATGCTAAACCATCCTCTTCCCTTACGTAATTTGAAGTATGTGCTAACTACACAAGAAGAATAGGTATACAGTTTTTATTCTGGTATTATACGTACTACATATTTCCATACTGCAGATCAATCATACGTACCTTGATCATGATCTTCTGTCTTTTATTAAATAATCTATCTACTGTGTATGCATGGCTTAGTAATATATGGAGATAGACTTTATGACGGCTTAGCAACAACTGTGCGATCATATCAGAATTAATGCATTGGATCTCATCATAACTTTGTAATTAAGCGTGTTTGGACGAAAATAGTAATAAGATTGGTGACTTCCCACGAAGTCATCGTGTTTTACTTTTTTTTTTTATCATTCAGAAAAATCTATTTACAAACATACTCTTTAGAAAAGGTAACATCTTGATATCAAAATCCGATACCCAAAAATCAAATAAGATCAAATGATAGCCTAAGTTATGTATTATTTATTTCTAATTTTGCTCTGAGTGTATGACAAATCCATGGCCTCTTTTAAAATAACATGAGTTCATACATTACTCAAAGTGACAATCTCAACTCCAAATCTGGCTCAGTTGTGTCACTCGTTTTGAAGTTCTCGATACCCGATCCCATTGTATTTCTCTGGTCCTATATCATTATACGGAAAATCATTCAGAGATCCATATACTATTAAGCCACAATTTTGAGACAATGAACACAGATGATCATATCAAATTAAGTTCCATTAAATATATTGACACAATATATAATATTATAGTACTAACCTCATGTAAAAAGTGTCTGGTTATGTTATGCTCCACAAAATGTTGGCTCTCCAAGATGCCGTATCTCGGGTTCCAACTGTACATGTGTTGTAAAAACCGTTAGCCTATATTTATATATCACATATCTTTATTTTATATCACATAAATGTATATATGTATAAAAACACCATAACACATAACTAAATATCATACATGTATTTATAATCTAGTTATAACATGTGTACAGACCTTGCTATGTGAGGCTGAGAATCTCTGTATCTTACGGGTGTTCTCTCGCATTGATCATTACTAGCATTCATCTGCAAGATCGGAAATATAATAACGAAAAAGTGCTTTAATAAAAACGTGTTACATCTTATTATTTACCTTGAGTTTAGTTAAATAGACTTATTTTATTTGTTCTCAGTTTATGTCTAGTTAATAAGTATATAATTAAAATTCGGTATAAAAATGTTGAAATTTTTTTTTAAAAGAAATTCCTTTTAGCTTGAAATTCAGAAAACATGATAATCATAATTAAAAAAATTTCGTATTATGATCACTTCAGATGTTCGAAAAGAAAATGATTTCGACTTCAATGAAGAAATCTGATTGAAATTAGTATAATCTAAAAAGATATGCATTTAAGAACAACGATGTATGTGTATCATTAGTTTGTGAAATCAAATTAATGATTTAACTAGTACATTATATACTGTATATATAAGACATGAAACGCTGAATGTAACATATATATTTACCATCATGTTTGGATGAAGACCATAATGAGTTGATGATGCTATAGATGAATATTCTGCTTGAAACCTCACATCCTCCTGAATTAGTCAATTATATGAAACAAACAAATGAACAAACTGTATCCAAAACATTATAATTAATTTCGATTTTAAATTCTAAAAAGTACTTTTTGTAACTGAAAAATATATAAGCTTTTTGCTATGAATGATCATGATGTTATGCTATAAATGCAAAATATGATTTCTTTCTAAACCTTTGCTTCAAAATCTTAATTTATAACCCACACATAGATGAAAGCAAATACGTTCTTCAAACATTAGCTATCATGATCAATAACAAAGTTAATTTTGATAATGTTTTAAAGGTTAGATGAATGAAACTAGATATATTTGACTCCCCCCAAAAAAAAAGAAACTAGATATATATATATATATATGTATGTGGAAATTTTACCTGATGATTATAAGTTGAGGGATGATAAGAAGGATAAGTACCGAAACTACTGTAATTTATTTCGCTGTGTAATCTAATCTTCTCTAACTGTGCCACCCCGAGACCTCTCTGTGGCTGCTTAGGCTTATCAGAACCATTCTTGTTCTTCCCTCTCTTTGCTGGAGAAGAAGATGTTGGTGAGGAAGAAGAAGATCCACCCATTTTTGGTCTCCCAAAGAAACTACTACCCATTTCTTGGTTTATACACTGGAGAAAATGTTAATCAATACCTAGAGAGAGAAAGTTTCGGTAGAGAGAGACCCAACTATATTTGTGTGTGTGTGTGGGGTTGGTTTGGTTAGCTTTTGAGCTGAGGAATCGAAGAGATGTCTAATGGTGGTCTCTTCTTTATAAGATTTTAATTTTATCTTTTTAGAAAGAAAACAATAATCTTTTTATGTTTTGTTTAAAAGATCATCAGTAACTACTGCATAGCTGGACGAGATTGTGTCCAGATTTCGTTAGATACGTTCCATACACACATACATTACATAGATTTTATTTTATGCCCTTATTTAATTTCAAAATTAATTCTGACAAAAATATATCATTTAATAAATTACAATGATTGTGCGATATTTTAATCATGATTTATCATCTATTTTTCCTATTTTCATCGTTTTTGGATGACTTCCAACACAAAAGACTACAAAAATTAAAATATAAATATATATTGGATCTTAATTATTACAATATCATTCACATACTGGACCACATAACTACAGAACTGAATAGCTAACGGGTTATTTCAGTATTTTCACGTGCGCTATATGGTCCATCGAAGAAATTTTAATGCATTTGTTATAACTATTTTGTAATTTTAGTAAATGCGGCGTTTTAACAAAAATAACATAATAATTGGTTTATATGTTTACAATATCAGTATTATATAGTGGTAAAATATTATAACTTGAGCTTAATTTTTTTTAATTAATCATAAAATGCTAAAACTTTATTTAATTAAAGTAATAATATTTCATGTTTACTAGTGTTTTTACCTTATTCCCATGATTTACATCGATATTACTTTATGAAAAAAATATTGATAAACTCTGATCGATATCTTATATATTTGGAGAATGAAATCACAATTTTGAAATCTTATCGGGTACACACTAGATGCACAATCTAATTAAAACCAACAATTACTTGGCAAATCGATCCAAAAGCTAAAGAGTAGATACAAAAATCATATCGTAATTTTAGATATTCATATAAATCTAAATCGAACAAATCTATAAATATACACCCATAGCTTAACACTTGAGCATTTGTGTAATATTTTGTTTACTTTTTTTTCATGCCGCATCATAACTTTCTCACAGTATATTTGTTTTCTTATATAATAATTAATCATGTACTAGATTTTGAGCCGCGCTTGAAAGCGCGGAAAACTTTTATTATCAAAAATTTATATAATTGCGTTTTGTCTTAGTTTAAAGAATATTTTGATATAAAATCAATTTTCATTAGTTTTTAGTTTCAGTTTTTATTTTTAGATTTTGGTTTTTGGTTTTTGGTTTTTAGTTTTTAAGTTTCTACTTTTCATTTTCAGTTTTTGGTTTGGGTTTCTAATTTTTAAACCCGCTGAGTTAGTTTGAACTAATATTACCAACAAACAAATCTCAAATAATCGAACATCTAATTCAAAACTGAAAAGATGACAACAATTTTTTTTAAAAAAAAATTGAAATAGTTTATTTTGTAAATAAACAAAGCAAAAAAAAAAAATAACATGTGTTTTCAGCTTTTGATTTTGGATTTTATTTTTTAAATTTAGTTTTTGGTTTTGCTTTACATTTTTTTAATCAGTAAATTATTTAAGAAAAATAAAACAATAAATTAGTTAAAAGTTATTATTGAAATTTATCAAAACAAAGTGATTGTTATTTAGAATAAAAAATATATTAACATGTTTTAAAGTACATGATTTAAATAAATGATTAATAATAGATAATTTTGTTTTGTTAACAATATTAAATACCTTTTACGTCTGAAAATAATAATTGATTTTTTTGATCTTTTAAGGTGAAAAGTTTATTCCATGTTTTTAGAGTTTTTTTCTTAATACTAAGCCCAAAAACCAAACTATATAATTTGTTCAAAAAATAAAAGTAAGACCAAGACTATATTCCATAAATAACCACTGGTTAAATTTAAGTATAATTAGTAGATTTCCATATTCCATATTTTGATGATATATATTCTTTTAGAACATTCCATATTTGTAGGAGAAAATATGTTTTTTTCGGTATACACATAGATACTTGCCATATTTTGAAGGTAGTTTACATTAAGATCGTCTCTTTACATTAATTGTGTTGGTTTAATTTAAGTAATACGGTTCAATCAATTATATGACTTATATTATTTGTAACATTTTAGAAATAGTCCAAATTTAAATGACAACTTGTATCAGTAGATAAAATGAATGACTCTATTTTAATAGAGTAGATTTATATATAAATGTGCTGGCTGTCAAAAATACTGAAATAACCCGTATTTTTTTTTGCAACGTAGATAAACATTTTTTAAGGGACTTACTTGAAAAGCTGAAGAAGGAAAGCAATCGAACTATATAATATAACGTAAAACGACTAAGAGATGATCGATTGCATATTATAGTCTGTTCAAAAGTTATATTCATATTGCAGATTCAATAAATACTTTATACATTCTCTTTTTCTCGTCAAAGTAGTCTGAATTCTCTGTCATCTTATTCCTAAATATCTCTCTAAACCTTACAGTATATTGTATGTTCTCTTGTGTTCGTAGAGAGTTGTTTAATTCTCCATCTAGTTGGAAACCTGAACGTTTAAGAATTTTTGATTATTGTATTTCAAAATAAAAATCTTGTTGTGGCTGCTTTATACGCGAGGACGAGTTTTCGGCACTAGCACTATTAGACTAAGGATGCTCTATAAATGAATCGCACGTCAATTAATTATATTAGCTACAATTATCATAATCTGCCAAAAGAATACCAATTATAAGTTGGAATATATATATATAAGTGTGTCGTGAATCATGTGACCCCCTGAACATCTCTCCTAGCCTTAGTAACTCAATAAATATTAGCAAAGGGTGGTGTTCCAAAAAAAAAATTAGCAAAGGGTCACATTTTTAAAGACAAGGAACTAATAGGTGTGTGCCACTTGGTAGATCAGATGGTGACGAGTTAATATTCTTTCTTAGTAATGACGCCACTTTCATTTTAATTAATAAGTAAACTTAATTTTTGAGTTATACTATGTCTAATACATCCAAGTAGATTTTGAGTGGTAATCATATATATTTTTATCTAAAACAATTCATTGAGAGAAACTGTCATCGGCCTCGATCTACCGGCGGACGCTCACGATTTTACTATGCTCTAATTTGATCAATTTTTTTTTTATTTAGCCTAAGCTTTGGTTTAGTTTGATCAAATTTGCTACTAGCATGCAAAGCAAAAACTCAGACGCCTATGAAGCTGATGCACACAGAAAAATTAAATATCAAATCATATATATGCATATTCAAAGTTTGATGGTGAAGCTATTATTACAACACCAGTAAAAACCACTAGCTTATATTATTATATTATCTCATAGCATAATACAATAATTTACTTAGCATATTGGAACGCATGTATACACCATAACTAGTTTATAAACTTTGAAATAATATCTACCGTAGATTTCGTGCACATGCATTTGCCTGCTACATTATTACACTGTCCATATCCTTCTTTCTGTTTTTTTCAAGTGGTGTCATATTATTTTCTGAATACTTCAAAAAATATGGATCCGAATCAAATCTTATTGATCCTCTTCCTACGTTGACAACCAATCAAACATAAAGTTCCATGTTGCAAAATAATCCTTTAATTATTTATCTTAATCATTTTTTCTCTTTTCATTTTGGATGTTCTGAGAAGTAAATATCGATGTAGTTTCAGTTCTAGAGAGATATTTGTTTCTTATATATAGGATAAAGATAGACTGAAGAATTGGTTTAAGTTTTTTTGTTACTAAGAATTGGATTAAAGTTTAAGGCAAAAGTTCTCTAGTTGGAAGCTTTTTTTCTTTAAATCTATAAAGCCGACAATTAAACAAGGCAATCAGAGACTCAAAGTTAATCAGAGACTCAAAGTTAACTAGTACTAACATACAAAGCAAGCGAAGGATTAAACAACTAAAACGAATCAAGCAAAAGAGAAGTAACAAACAATTAAGAAATCTGAATAGTGGGTAATAATCATAAATAAGCGTGAATAAGGATTAAATTAAGTTGTTGTGACAAAAAAGGAATTTTAACACTAAAACCTCTCAACTAAGTTTGTTTTGGGTAAAAACCCTTAAACTAAGTATTTAACGAAAAAACCCCAAACTAACTTTATTTAATGAATTAAACCATCACCGGTCATAATTACCAGTACTACCACTAACTTTTTAGTTTAGGGATTTTATCATTAAAAACAAAATAAAAAATAATAATAACATTATCTAAAAATTTGTAATTTGAATTTTCAAAACTATCATTTTTAAAAAATTGTAAATATATGACTCTGATTTGTTATCCTTCTAAAATCAACATCATATATGTATAAATTTAAAATATAAAAACCCAGAAAATATAACAAAAATTATATAAATATCTACCTGTAATAAAAATTGTCAAAAAGTTATAAATAAAAAAAACAAGAAAACAAAATAAAAATTATATCTTATCTAATAAAAATGTAATAATAAATCTGTAGATGATTTTTATTATATTTTGTTGTTTTACAATTTTAATTTATATGTATATATATATATAATGTTGATGTTAAAATAAATCAAACTCATATATTTACTGAAAGTTTTTAAAATGCTAATTTTAAAAATTTAAGTTACTAATTTTAGATAATGTTCTAATTTTACTTTGTTATTTTTAATGATAAAACCCTTCAATTATGTTTACTTAATATGGAGGTTTACTTGTTAGTTTGGAGATTTTTACCCAAAACAAACTTAGTTGAGGTATTTTAGAGTTAAAATCCATTTTAAAAAGATAAGAAATCACTCATATATTTACAAAAAAAAATTAAAATGCTAATTTTGAAAATTAAAATTACGCATTTTTAGATAAGGTTATTAATTTTTTTTTATGTTTAATTCTAAAACCCCTAAACTAAAGATTTACCAGTAGTACTGGTAATTATGACTGGCAAATGTTTAATTCATTAAGTAAAGTTAGTTGGGGGGTTTTTCATTAAATACTTAGTTTAGGGGTTTTTATCCAAAACAAACTTAGTTGAGGGGTTTTTATGTTAAAATTCCGACAAAAAAGGATTAAATTAAGATGAAGAGTATGTTTGAAGCAGCTTTCTAGAGCATGCAGATTACTGTTTTATCTTCATTTTGATTATGTTGCATCCACAATGGTTTTTCTTTTCGATAATACCAGTAGATGATTCTACTCTTTTCACAAAAAGTCGGATGTTTTTTCATATGACCTTATTTGCAAACTATTATTAATTAAGGTATGTCCATTTAAATTGGCTTCAGTTATGGAGATCGAAATATAATTTCATTAAACAAGGATATCCTGACCAGTGGCCACATAAAAACACATGCATTATGTACCAAAACCAACTGGCTGTTCAAAGTTCAACAACTATATCAATTACATAAATAAATATTCTGAAGATTTCCATACGTGCGATGTATTATTGGAAACTTTTATTTATCCTGATTTTAGTTATGATTTTGCGATGTAATGCGGGCGTGCATAATTTGACAATTTACTACGTCGGAGTTTGGAGTTCTGTTGATGTCCACCAATGTGTTGTCCTTTTTAATGAATTTTAAAGTTTATCCCTTTCATTATTAAAAATGGTGCACTGAACTTATAACCTGTAGCAAGCCTTTTACGTATAAACTTATACCTTGCTTGATATAATAAAAAATATTTTTAAATAGATCATATAAACTAATGAGTTTGGTTCATTTTTGTTGCAAATATATTTGCCAAACTAAATTTGATTCGGACTAATAAATACACTAATCATATTTGGTTTTGTGAGAGTAAAAACGATTTTGATTTTAAAATTACAGTAGTATATAACCTTAGGAAAACAACCAAGTAAAAAGAACAAAAGTCGAGGTGTTTAGAGTAACCGGCATCTGAAGGATTGGGAGCAATCTAACAAAATGAGCTGGGTGGTTTAGGGTAGGAAAACTACTATATATTGTAACATTTGATTTCAGATGCTTTTGTTCAAATCAACTTGTATACTGAATTCCCGGTTCTCAGGTTGGAATAAAAGTATTTATTTAAAAAAGAAAAAAAAGCAAAGTGTTTTACAAAAGAAAAGCATCTCTCCACATGCAAGGGCTTCAGGAAGCTATCGCAGTTTCCAAGGTCCATCATCTTTATATACATAGTATGATACTTAGGGCTGGGCATTTTATCCGTTATATTTGATTCGATCCGTTATTCGTTTCGATTCGATCCGAAAATTCCGGATATCCGTAAACTTTCGAATCAAAGCAAATACTAAAATTCAATATCCGTTAAAATCGAAGCAAATCACAAATATTAAAATTTTGGAAAGCGGATATCCGATCCGATCCGTAAATATATAAATAT
>CAKOAT010097376.1:570077-582433 GCA_932364175.1 Eruca vesicaria subsp. sativa
TTAATTAAAATGGATGAGATATCCGTAAATATTCGAAAATATCCGCAAATATCTATTTATTTTCCGGATATCCGTTTTTCCGGATATCCGTATTTTTTCGAAGCAAAGCAAATACCAAAATTAGATATCCGTAAAATTCGAAGCAAATCACAAATACCTTTAAAAACCCGGATATCCGATCCGTGCCCACCCCTAATGATACTAGATATATACTATACTCGTACTATACATATATATATGTATATGATGGTTTATAATTACGTTGATTCGATTTGATTCAAGCATGCATTTCTAAACTTTAATATGTATCACAAGTTGACCATACACTTGTGAGCAAGCTATATCTATGTCAAGATTGATAATTGGTGATACACCGATAAATATATCATTTTCTATAAGAATAAATCATTTATCTTTCATACAGAACGCAATGTTATACGTGCTTGTGGATATTGGTTAAGTCAAGTCCAGAGCCGGTCATGTGCCAAATCTATTGACACATTTGTTTTATCTCCGAAAATTTTGAAAAAAAATATATAAATATAAGTTTCCAATTTGTTTTTAGATTTCCAAATTAGTTAGAAATTTTATTTTTGCTTGAAATCTTTTTAAAATCGTATATGGCCTCTTAAATCTCGGTCCTAATCAAGTCATATAGGTAAGTATTAAAATTCACTGGTGTTTGTGGATATGTTGGGTTTGTAGCTAAAACGATATCCCTAACGTGAAAAAAGAAACGAAATCCTTATCTATATAGTTGTCCTGCGTAATCTATCCTTGGATATGGTTTATGGATACGATGGTTTAGTTTTGAGGTTATTTTGTTTATGTTGTGTGCTTAGATCATAATTAGGCGAATTTATATACTGTAATATACATCTACAAATTTTAATATCTTATTTTGTTAGGTTATGTATATGTGCGTAGATATGTGTGTTAATGCATACACATATATTCATCATATATAGGTCGATATGGTTGATTGATTCAAATAAAATGAACATTTGACTCTACATCGTCCATCCAACAGTTATATTGTTCGTCTCACGTGGGAGAAGATATAATTAAATCATGAAAATCGTTGAGGTCTGAATCTTTATTAGCTCTAAGCAAATAAATTAAGGAGTGTATCATATCTGTTCTATGAAGCTTCCTCGACCATTATATTAACCGTACAAATATTATTAACTAATCACGAATTAACTAATAGTCTAATACCTTCCAGCTTTTTATTCTCCCCTTTCTGAATGATTGTTTTTAAATATGTTAGTACAGATTTGATTCATTGGTTGATTATGTATTAAATAATTAAGTTGCGTTCATGCTAGCTATTCCTTCCATTAAATCAAATATCTTACTAGTTATTTTGTTTTAAAATTAACTAAGATATCTACTAGATAATAGCACAAGGTTTAGGAATATAGTTTTCATTTTTCTGACTTTTTGCAATATGCTGTATAATAGGGATATTTGGGTTTTTAATTTAGTTTGAGTTACTCCATATTTGGTAGGTTGTTCAAAATCGAGAAGACTGTTACTCATTTTTTAAAAAAAATTGGATAGAAAGTTATATACATTGAAGCTCCTGCAAGTCTTTGGAACAATATGTAAACCATGTAATATCTAACTTTCATTTTGAGATTATAGGTCCAAGAACATGTCACCCTACTAAAAACTACGTGTTTTAATCAAAAGTTTATTTAATCTTTCGGCTATGAAATTTATTTAAAATGCAGTTTGACTTTGACATCAAATGCGGACTTTATGATAATATTCAGTCCATGTTTATCTTGATTGTATAAGCTTTATCTGATGGTCTCCCTCATGACATTGGTGTTGACACCAACATGGTTGGATCATTTTGGATTACTATGCCTTTGAGAAATCTCCCAACAAGCTTTTCTAATTGCTTCAGATTCATCTTCTTATCATCAAACGAGTATGTCAACAAACATTTATTAAAACTTGAGTTCATAACATAAATCCTTCAGCATAAAACAAATCTTAACTCAAAGCTAAACATTGCATGATCGTGGCGGTCTAGTTCTGTCTAGGCTCAAATCGCCAGAGATCAACCGCAATATCAACTTCTTTGCGTTTGTGGAACTTGTAGAGTTTCGGCAAGTCATACCGGAGCTGCAAGGGGGAAGAAACATGAATAAGTTAAGAATGTTCATCATAGTTTCAAATGATGTTTTTAAAATCTTTTATAGCCACCAACCTCACATATAACTTCAGCACTTTTCGCATTAAAATCACGCAACGCTGCTCTTTTAATGTGCTGCAATAATCAAAAAGGTTGTCAAGAACACAAAAAACATATACTCAAGTGTAAAGAGTTAAAGAAGAAAGGCTCCATCGTGCTTACTTCTCTGGTGGATGTCTTATGCAAGGAGTAAACAGCTTGAGAGGCGACCTTCATAGCCGCGGAGAGAAACTCCATGTCAGCTCCTTTCTTTCGTGTACCAAAGGGAGGATTCATTACAACAGTATCCACAATCTGGCCTATCAATAAACAAAGATGGATTCATTTCACACCAGATATTTTTCTTTTATTTGTCTAAAGAAACCAAAATGAAAGGAGAGTTCACCTTTTAACTCTAACTTTGTAACGTCACACTGAACGAAATCTATCTCCACCTGAGAAACTAACCAGTTACAGAAAACAGTATTGCTATAACCAAAAAAAAAAGAAGACTCATCATTTACCTCAAGCTCCTCTGCGTTTAGTGTTGCTGTTTCAAGAGATTGAGGGTCGATATCAAATCCAATCACAGAGCTGTTTGAAGCAATAAAAGAGAATTAATATAACTTGAAGTAATGATGAAATAATGATGGAGGAAGATTTTTTAAAACTCACGCAGCATCTAGAAGAGAAGCAGCAGCACTTAGTGTACCACAGCCACAACCAAAATCCGCAACAACTTTATCAGTTATGTCTCCATATGAGTTCTCTGCCTAAACACATTGATTCAACCAACACACACTTCACTCTTCCGACAAAACAGCAACGAAGCCTAACTAAACAACAACTTTAAGACTACAAATAAATTAAAACATCCATATATTAAATTCATTACTAGCCAATTAACAGAAAGCTAAGAGCAAAAGAAATAAACTTTTGAGCAAAGAGAGAGACTTTACAGTGAAAAGCATGCGAGAAGCAATGTGAGGACCAGTTGGGTACTGCTCCAATTCAACCTTGCGACACAAAAACCAAAAAATAAAAACTCAACTTTGAATCAAAAAGGAGATAAAAGAGTTAGACTTTTACGCATACTTTAGGATGAGAGAATTGTTGAAGATCACCCAACAAGCCTTCTAATTGCTTCAGCTTCATCTTCTCCTCCGGCGCTTCTCAACTACGACCGAGTTCACACAATGCCTCTAAAAGAGTCTTAGAGAAGAATAAAAATTAAGAAACAATATGGGCCGAGAATCGAACTTTAAGGCCCATTGGGCTTTTTTTTTCTCTCACTTTCTCTGTGTCTCTTTCAAGACATTACCCTCTCGAGAGGGTTTCTCTACACTCTGAATCGCGTCGCTTGCTGACATAGCAGAGAGAGAGAGAGAGAGAGAGATGTGTCCTAGAGCAACTTCGACATGCGAAATCTGCGAGAAAGTTGTATCCAAATACAAGTGTCCTTCCTGCCTTGTTCCTTAGTATGTACACTTCTTATTATTATTCTCTTTCATCTATATCTACACTATAAGTCATTGTTCTTACTACTTCGTGCTGTGTCCTGCAGCTGCTCCTTGGGTTGTTTCAAGAAGCACAAAGGCAATTTATTTCTTAACTCTAGACCTAAAACTATTTCACTTTTTTTTTTTTTAAATTGTGAATTGGATTAATGTCTCTTTAGCTTGTTAATTGTACCCCCCAAGACAAGGGTTATAGCTTGAGGTTTAAGTTGACGTGGGTTACTAAACTATGTAATAATGTCCAATGATGCAGAGACTCCATGTGCTAAACCTTCTTCAGCCGAGGAGAAGCCAGGTTAGTGCATTAGTAGTCTCCCTTGGTTTGTTTGATTTTGCTTTTATTTGATGGCTTTATTCGATTAGTAGCATTAGTACACGGGATCGATTTCTTTCTGCTTTTATCGCTTTGTTTCATGATCTGGTTTTGTGGCAGTTTCTCCAGCAAAGGAAGTCTCAAAAGATGTGGTTGTAAACACAGAGCACAAGGCTAGTGGTATGTTTCTTCTAACTTTTAGATATATGGGCTGCGTTTTGTAACCTCTGAAGTAGCCAGCCAGAGATGCTAGCTAGCATCACACAACGAACCTTTTAGACTTTGGTTTTTAGTCAACATTACCTGTGTGTTTTGTAGCTTCATCTATAGCAAAGGAAGTTCCAGTGGCAAGACCGATTACTGTGGAGGAAGAAAAGTATGTTGTTGAGAAGACACAGCTCGAGGCTATCGGTAATGTTTTGAATGAATGAATGAATCTGTTGCTTCATTGGCCATTTTTAAATTTGGAAACTTTTTGCAGCTTCTTCTAGTGAAATCAGAGAAGCTCTAAAGGATGAAGCCCTTCAGAAACTCATCTTTAATATTGATAATTCTTCCAACCCTCTACAGGTAAGCTCATCTACATCGTCATGTATTCCTAAAAGATACAAATATTTTTTCTCTATTATTGATAACTGTTTGTGGATGTGTCAGGAACTTGATGAAGCCATGGGAGTAGAAGCTTTCCGCGTACTCACAGAAAAGGTACAACATTCTTTAAAGTCTCTATCCTTTTTTTACAAAACTTGCAGAGAGCAAATGACAAGCAAAAGAGCCTCTGCTAAGTTTCTCACATTGTGCATTTTCAGATTCTGTCAAACATTTCCAAGAGTAATGACGACAAGCAATGATCGTTTTCGCAGCGTCCAAACAGAAGTTTCTAGTACTACACTCTTGATTATTGTTTTCGTTACGAAGTGTTATTAGCTTGCAGGAGAGATTTTCATTGTCTTATAGAAAATCAAGACCGTTTTGGTTTAACCCATACATCTCTTCTCTTACTCACCTTACCTATCTATACTTACCCTCAAGATTCCAGGTTCTGAAAATTTACAGAAACAACGAAAAAAGGGGACCCTACATTAACCTTAAACTGACTAGATTATACACGTTATCTCTTCTTATTACATCTTCAGCTTTGTGAATTTGCCAGGAGAACTGATCCTTTCTTAACCTGCAAAACAACATGATGGAGGTGTATCTGTCAAATCGTGAACGTTAACTCGCAAGAAACGCTTCTGGCCAGCCCCTACTAACCTGTTGGTTTGGGCTCCTGCTGATCTTCAGGTTCCTTACTACTACTTGCCTGGCTGAAACTCAGCTGTGATGTTGTTTGATTCTATGTAAAACACGATCTTGTGAGCATTACCATCTGTAGAAAAAGAGGAATGTAAGCACGATGGATACTTCAGGAAGAATTACCTGCAATGTAGGAGGAGGAGGAGGAGGAGGAGGTTGTTGCATTTGTTGGAGACCAACAAACTGGCTATAAGGATTCATGTAACCTGGAAATTGAGGCTGGTTCGACACGGGATCAGGTTGCTGGCTTGGTAAATGGACTCTGGACGGGTCAAAGCCTTGAAGGTTTGGAAAAGGATATCTTGGTGCTGGAAACGGTGAACCTAGACCTGCCATATGAGCTTGCCTAGGAAAAGTTGCGCCGGGGAAAGGTATAAATGGAGGCCTGTTAATGCCCATCATTCCCATTGCTGAGGGGGGCATGAAACGTTGCATATTTGGTGCAAACATCATCGGCATCATACCGCCGCCTCCTGCAGACATCATCTGCAATTTCATTTTCAGGGGATTAATTTTCATGAATCCTTGTTCAAAAGACTGAGCAAATTCATGACATGCAAGAAGCCATCAGCTTATCAAGTACATCCATCTAGACAACGAAGTACCATTGTTTCCAAGTAGAGACTTACTAGATATTTGCGTATCTCTTCCATGAAACTTTTTTTTATAACCCTTCCACGAAGATGAATCTTCTGCATACATAGGAACCAAAATCCAAGGTGGCAGCACGAAACGAAACGCTGGTTGATTAACAAAAAAAAAAGGACTCTAAAACCCTAAACTCTTTATTGTTATGCATGAGCAATGAAGAGAAGGAGAATGTTCTTTGCTTTAACACACAAGTCTGCTTGAGGACATACCTGTATTTGCATCTGTAGGGACTTCACATACTCGATAGCATCTTCCAGCATTGAAGCTTTATCGGTCTGTTCAAAGAACAGAAACTCTTATCGGAATCATCAACTTCACCTTGAGTAGAAAATACAAAAAAAAGATAAAGACATACCTTGTTGCAGCGAGGAATGAGTTCTTGGAGAGCCTTCATCTTCTCGTTGATCTTTTCTCTCCTTCTCTGTTGTTACAAAAATAAAAAGAAAGAGGTTACTATATGAAAGAGGAGAGAGCTCTTACATTGTTGGTTAGTAAACTCAAGAAATGAGAAGTTTGAAGAACCCTCTCGGAGATGTTATGCATTTCTGAAGCTCGTGACCTCTTCCTAGATGTTGAACCACGAGCTTCTTCACCAGTTTCCTGCACCCCACACAAAACCATAAAAACAGTTGAGTGTACTAAACTCCACGCGTCCAAGTGGTGACTAACATGCGCGCCTTGTACTTTACCTCGGTTTCATCAGCAGCAAGTTCTTCCCTCTCTTTTCTCTTCCTCTCATCAGCAGCTTCCGTCTCCGACACTGGTTCAATCTGAAGCAGCTCTGTTTCGGTCTTTGAGACACCAGAAGAAGATGGTCCGGCGCAAACCGTCTCAATCGCTCTTGGAACCGCAAAAGTCTGCAAGACTCCGCTAGTGACAGTCGCTGGTGTAAGACATGACTCAGGTGCTGAAGAAGTCGGAGTCGCGCTTGATCCCACCTGCGTGGAGTCTTTAACCACCGGAACCAGCCAAGGTGCAGCTGGTCCTGCAGCTTCGACTCTACCTCCGGTAAATATGTTTCCTCTTAGCCTCGAGAAGTTTGTGAAGTTCTCTGCCCTTCTTGAACCGGAGATGACCTGACTCACCGGTCTCTCAGGAGTGTACATAACACTAGCTGGTTGTGGTTGTGGTGGAGGAGGTATAAGAGAGACGGAGCCTCCCTGAGGCTGAGTAGATGGGAGTGAGTAGAAAAGATGGGAGCCAAACTCATCCACTTCCCCGAGAGGAGGAGGAGGATGGTGAAGCCAAGAAGCCATTTCGTCTTCTCTGATGAAAAGATTCTGATCAGATGGTGGCTGGTGAGTGTGGAGAGGAGGAGGAGGATGCGGAAGAGGAGCATTTTCTTCTCCACCGCCGCCACTTCCGCTGCCTCTGAGAATGGGAGGAGGAACAGGAGGTGTTTGGCTGCTTCGAACAAGATGGCCGCTCTTCCATAAGAGCTCCACGATATCATCTTCACCCCTGACCAAACACAACCAAAACCAAACCCTTTTGCATTAAAAAAGGCAAAAAAAGAACAAAGATATAATAACAATAGGAAGTGCATAGTTACATGATGGATTGTTTCTTGGGAGAGAGATTGAGGAGATTCAAGGAGGAGGAAGAAGAAGTAAAAGTAGAAGAAGGTAAAGAAGAATCATCGTCGGCTCCGAAGTTGGGAACAGAGTTGATTCATATCTTTAGTCATAAAGACAACAAAAACCTCTGAGAGTAGCCCAGAAACTCTTATTGGAAACTTGTGAAACTATATATGTGAAAACAATAGACATTTTTTTTATTAATATATTTTGTTTAAAAAGTAAGTAAAATGATTTTGACATTAAGAAACGTTTTTATGTTGTCGCGGTTTCATTTCTGGTTTTAGCCAGCTATAAAACTCCAAAAATCCACCCAGAGAACACAAGAAAAAAGAAAAAACCTGAGATATTTTTTTAAAGTGATATGTTTGGAAGATAGTGTGTTTGGGTCAGATCCTTTGAATTTAATTTTTCTTCTACTGATTTCTTTCTGTTTTTTTTGCTCTTTGCTTGTCTGAATGTTCACTTTGAATTTTGTGCTTGTTACACAAGTAGGATGCTGCTCTATATCTTCTCTGTCCCCGGAATTGAGTGTCTCTGTCCGTGCTATGACCTTTGCGACATTCACTATGACGTCGTCTCTCTCCACGTAAACCCTTTTACTCTCTCGTTTCTTTTTTTTTTTTTTGATGGGTCCACCGTGGACATAAATAATATTTACATATGAGAACAAACAAGCTAGTGGTATTGTTATAAAACCATTTGAGATACAAAAACATCCAAGAGAAGAATCTGGAGGACTCGATAGAGAATCTGGAGGAATCGATAGAGAATCTGGAGGGTTGATGGAGAATCTAGAAGATATATTTTCAAGACACTTGAGATTCTTGTATGAAATGAACCATAGTAAACATCTATTCTATTAAAACATAGTCATTCTTTTTATCTACTGATACAAGTTGTCATTTAAATTTGAACTCTTTCTAGAGTGTTACAAATAATACAAGTTATAATTGATTGAACCGCATTACTTAAATTAAACCGGCGGTTATTTATGGAATAGAGTTGTGGGCTTACTTTTGTTTTATAACATTTAATTGTTTGGTTTTTGGGCTTAGTATTAAAGAAAAACTCCAAAAAACATTAAATAAACTCCAAAAATCAATTACTATTTTCATGCCCAAAAATATGTAATATTTTCAACAAAACAAAATTATTTATTATTAATCACTTATTTAAATCATGTACTTTAAAACATGTTAATATTTTTAGCCCAAAAATATTTAATATTTTCAACAAAACAAAATTATCTATTATTAATCACTTATTTAAATCATGTACTTTAAAACATGTTAATATTTTTTATTTTAAATAACAATCACTCTATCTTGATAAATTTTAATGTTAACTTTTAAATAATTTATTATTTTATTTTTCTTAAATAATTTACAGATTTTAAAAAAATGAAGCAAAACCAAAAACCAAATCTAAAAACTAAAATCCAAAACCAAAATCTGAAAACGCAGATTATATTTTTTGCTTTTTTTATTACAAAAAAAACTATTTCAAAATTTTTAGAAAATTATTTTGTCATCTTTTCAGTTTTAAATTACATGTTTGATTAATTGAGATTTCTTTGTTGATAATATCAGTTCAAACTAACTTAGAAGGTCTAAAAATTAAAAACCCAAACCAAAAGCTGGAAATCAAAAATAGAAACTTAAAAACTAAAAACCAAAAACAAAAATTTAAAACTAAATCTAAAAATAAAAACAGGAACTAAAAATTAATGAAAAACAACTATCACCACAAATTTTGGTGAACTGATTTTATCCCAAAACATTCTTTAAATTAAGATAAAACCCAGTTACATAAATTTTTAATCATAAAAATTTTCTGCGCTTGAATTATATTTTTTGCTTTTTTATTAAAAAATAATCTATTTCAAAATTTTTAGAAAATTATTTTGTCATCTTTTGAGTTTTAAATTACATGTTCGATTAATTGAGATTTGTTTGTTGGTAATATCAGTTCAAACTAACTCAGCGGATCTAAAAATTAAAAACTCAAACCAAAAGCTGAAATCAAAAATAGAAACTTAAAAATTAAAACCCAAAAAATCTAAATCTAAAACAAAATCTAAAAATAAAAATTGAAACTAAAAACTAATGAAAAACAATCATCACCACAAATTTTGGTGAACTGATTTTATACCAAAACATTCTTTAAATTAAGACAAAACCCCAATTATATAAATTTTTAATCATAAAAAAATTGGGTAGTATCAGTTCAAACTAACTCAGCGAATCTAAAAATTAGAAAGTCAAACCAAAAGCTGAAATCAAAAATAGAAACTTAAAAATTAAAACCAAAAAAATCAAAATCTAAAAATAAAAATTGAAACTAAAAACTAATGAAAAACAATCATCACCACAAATTTTGGTGAACTGATTTTATACCAAAACATTCTTTAAATTAAGACAAAACCCCAATTATCTAAATTTCTAATCATAAAAAATTTCCGCGCTTTTAAGCGCGGGTCAAAATCTAGTTTATTTTTATACTATAGCTTCTGCCTCATCCCTTATTCGAGACTTTTTTTCTTTTATGACTTTTGTTTTCGTTTTGTTTCTCTACTATATGGCATAGATGTTGGTTCTGACTCCTTCGTTTGATCTTTCATTGTATGAAATTTTTTCCTTGTTTTACCTCCTATGGAATGTAAGCGTAGATTTTCATAAAGGTGGACACTTTGGTTATTTTATCGGTTTGAATTCGGGTTGGTTTAGTTAATTCAGTTCTAAAATTTGTCGAACCAAAGTTAACTATAACTAGTTTGGAACAATTTCAGTTTGGTTTGTATTCAGTTTGAAGTGTCTTTTGATTCGGTCTAATCAGATTCTCTTATTTAAGTTTTTTAAGATAAATTTACTTTATTAAAATAAAAGTACCCATAAAAGATACCTTTTTATTTTTTTAATTTATTTACAATGTTATGCCACTAAAATTATTAGTTAGCCTATCTTTTATGAGGTGTTCAAAAAAAAAAGCCTATCTTTTATGATTGTTTGTATTTTCATGTTTAATTAATTCATTTACAAAATCAAATTCTAACTAAAAGTTATAGAATCAACAATTAATAAACCTATATTTTAGTGTTCTTTATTTTTTTCTATTTTATCATATATATATATATATATATATATATTATATATATATATATATATATTATCACTTATACAAATAAATATTTATTATAAAAAATTAAAAACAAACACTAGTGCGGGTGTAATTTTTTGATGTTTATTTTGTTTATATGACATCAACTTGTTAACAGCCACTAACAAATATATTACTGTAATACGACTAACTTTGGCAAATGCATCATGAAAAACAAAACAAAAATTAAAAAGAAAAATAAAACCCGCATGGTAGTACAGATCAATATCTAGTCATGTTTTAAAACATAAAGGCACGATCATGAAATTATCATGCTAGTGATTATGAAAAAAATAAAATATGTAAACTAAATCAAATATAAAATTGAAATAAAAACTTAAAAACACACAAAAAATTATAAGAACATAATCAAATCAAAGTTAAGTAAAATAAATAAAAAATAAAAAATAAAAATAAATTATGTGAATTAAATCTAATATAAAACTGAAACAAAAATCTTTTAAAATCACAAAAAAATTATAAGAACGCAATCAAATCAAAGTAATTAAATTAAATAAAAAATTAAAAATCTAACATAAAGTTGATAGTAACTTTAGTGTTGGATTTTAATATATTATGCATTGCTAATATGTTTAATTTATATAATAGTGAAAACACATTGGTTTCTCGATTCGATTTAATTCGGTTTGGTTCGGATCGGTTTCGATTCGGTTGGTTCGGATTGGGAAAATCTTAAACCAAATTATTTGATAATAGACTTTGGTTGGTTTGGATCGGTTGGTTTGGCTGGACTCGGTTCGATTCGGTTTTTTTTCCCACCCCTATTTCTAACATGCACTTATAAGTTTCCAACTTATTTTTTTGCAAAAACAAGAAGAAAAAAGGGGAAAAGATAGAGGAGAAAATAACTAGTATTTTGTCAATCTTCCTTTTAAATATCCCACGGATGAATACTCGTCTGTTTAATATGAAAATCTTAAAAAAAAAAAAAAATTATATATGCAAATCTTTAGTTTGCGAGAAATCAGAATTTTACTAAGACATCAGTATTGGTAATTTTTTTAGTAGTTTCTCACAAATAAGATATTTAATATTTTAAAACACGTTTGTCATATGATTAAAATTTAATAATGGAAAAAAACCGTCAATCATTTGGAGTCTCTCACTTTCTAGAGAATTTTTCAAATGAGAGATTTTTTTTGTCAATGATTCATTAGAGCACAAAACGGACAAAGTAGGTACAAAGGAAAGTTCAATAACAGAAGTATTTCAAATGAGAGACTATTGTAAAAGTTTCTCAATTTTTTTTCTCAATTATTTTGAGTACTTCTATTATTTTTAAATATTTTCTTGAGAGACTACCAATGTGGATATTTTAAAATTTTATTTTATGGGGATACTTATTATATTCTTATTTAACAAAATGATAGAAAGTTCAGTTTCCGTTTAGCCCAAATGGAGAGTTTCAAGTTTACTCATTATAGCTTGTCAATATCCCCAATATTTTGCAAATTTTATTTTAAGCCATGCGTATTTAATTGTTGAAAGTTCATAACAAAAAAAAAAACAATGAATTTTCAAAAAAGAGCCCTTAAACAAATTTGGGAATTGAATGTAACTTTTTACCAGAAAATAGAGAATTGTTGATTGCTAAAAACTTCACAACAAAGGAAAAAGGGGGGGGGGGGGGGGGG
>CAKOAT010097376.1:582533-634591 GCA_932364175.1 Eruca vesicaria subsp. sativa
ATTATTATTTTTTGTTTTATCTGATTTTTCTTTCTAATTGTTGTTGTCCTGAACTTTCTCTCTAAGGTGTTCACTATTATTATTTTTGTCTGATTTTCTTTCTAAATGTTGTTTGCATTCTCTGCTCTATCTCTCACCGATAAGCTAAGTAAGTGTGGCCTATGTTCTGTATTCACAATGACGTAATTACTCTTCACGTAAGCTTTTTTGTCTCTTTCCATGTTGATCTCATCGATGGCTAGACATCGACATTACGAAAACAATATAATAAAGTTTTTGCATCAACTCCAACCATAATTAATTCGAATCTCTTAATTGGGACTTTTAGTTCCGACTAATAAACAGTTATTAACTTTTTTTTTTAGATTTTAACTAAGAAAATTAAGAACTATCTCTTAAATAAAAGATATAAAAAACGACTCTAAATAAAAAATGTAAAAAAAATAAAAAAAATATAAAAAATATCAAATCATAAATTAAGAATCTCGGCTAAGTGACCGGGGTTAATCATACCCTAAGAAAACAACGACACCTTCGGCCTTACTTCAAGTCTTTCTGCAATATCAATCTAAGCTCTCTCTATTGGCTATTTGTGCAGCTACTTTTAGATTTCTTGTTGGGACATTTAACCACCTAACCAAGAAAAATGTCCAAATATGTTACCTATATAACCAATAAAAATTTAAGATGGTGACAAATTAGGTGTGTGCGATGCCGTTTTTGCCTCTACTTTAAAGTGGATCTCCCTGGAAATGGGTGGAAGTTTGGGTTAGAGATCCACATACGATTATCAGAATGCAAAAGAAACATGGTCTCCTGCTTCACATGATAGTTGCATAACTTTCATTTCGGGTCTACTTGAAAACCCTCGTTGAATCATCATCTTTTGTTGGGTTACGATTTAGCAAGCACAATATAAACATGTGTCTTTATTTTTCTGAACACCCCAGGATACGATATAAACATGTGTCTAAGTATGCATTTTCCACACAATCGTATGGCCAGAGAACTTTCTACGGCATGCATCTTGATTTCTCAAGATTAGTGCTGTCACAATAAACATGTCAGAGGCAGTGCTGAGTGTTACATAACATGTCACAGGCAGCATCTCCAATACATATACCATCCAGGTTGATCATTAAGGTTTAACGTGATTGTGTTGTGGTGTTGATTGTGGAGTCGTGGACACTATTATTACGGATCTGAAGTTTATCAAAATTTGTTAAAACCCTAGCAAATATGTCTAGGAAACAACAGAATAGAGAAACTACAAAAATAGACTAGCCATTGTTTGGCATAAGCACACATGGTCACAGACTAGGAATCTTTATTATATAACATATGTAATAAACAACATAATGATAAGACCCATAAGTCTCTCCGCAGGCGTGGGAGTGTAGATAACACTATCTTGCGGAGGAGCTGGTGGTGGTGGTGGTAGTGATGGTGTGAGAGAGAGGGAGCCATGCGGCTGAGTAAATGGGTAGAAAAGATGAGAGTGGAACTCATCTTCTTCGCGGATAGGATGATGGTGAAGCCAAGACGCCATTTCGTCTTCACGTATGAAAAGATTCTGATCATGAGACGGTTGCAGTAGAGAGGTTGAAGCGAAAGCGGAGCATTTTCTTCTTGGCCGCCGCCGCTACCACTACCGCTGCCTCGGAGAATGGGAGGAAGAAGAGGTGGTCTCTGTGCCTGGCTGTTTTTTGTCTATAGGTAGTTTCTTGGAGCTTTATGGCACTTGGCAGGCTAAACCAGAAGTGAAACCAGGACAACAATTTTTTATCTTATTTTTTTAATGTCAAAATGTTTTGTTATATATAATATTTGTTTTTCTTTTTGGGCAAAAAAAAAAAACAAATATTATATATAACAAAACATTTTGACATTAAAAGGGGGGTAAGATACATAAATAGTTTCACAAGTATCCAATATGAGTTTCTGGTCTACTCTCATGAGGGTTTTGTATCTTTATGTCTTAAGATATGAATCAGCTCTGTTCCCGACTTCGGAAGTGAGTATCTCTGTGCTTGCTATGACGTTTGCTATATTCACAATTACGTCGTCCCTCTACACGTAAGCCCTTTTTGTCTCTGTAATTTGTTTTTTTTTCATGGGTCCACATTGGACATAAAATTATCTATATTTTCATATGGGAACAAGCAAGCTAGTAGTATTCTTCTAAAACCATGGATTTGAGAAAACCACTATATCCAAGAGAAGAATCCGGAGGATTGAATATTGGATCTAGAGGAATATTCTGTCAATGAAAAAAATGAGATTCTTATATCAACTGTAGTAAATACCTAATTTGCTTCTCTATTTATAACTCATTGAACTGAGATTCTTGTTTTGTTTTAGCTTTAGGTTTAGGTTTTTGTTTAGTCCATTAAATAGTTGCTTTATTCTCTTATAGAATGTAAAACCATTGATTTGCATAAGTTTTTTAACACTTCTACGATATATATGTTTCCAAATAGAGAAAATATCAGTGGAAATTAAAAGAGGAACTACTATTTTTGACATTTCTTTTTACTATCCCACAGAATACTCGTTTGCTTCATATGAGAATCTTTAATTTGCAAAACAAAAAAAAAATCAGAAAATTTCTAAGCTCCATTTTTATGTTGATAATGAATGATATTCTCATTTAACAAAATGATAGAAAAAAATATTCAAAGACTTTCATGTCAACAAATTGGAAGTATGACAAAATTGGTTATTTGTGCGTAAAACTTTATGTTATTGGAGAGTTTGGAGAAAATCAAAGAAGGCATCATGGATCTAATTGAACAACCGGAAGATGAAAATCATAGTTGTTCTTTGAGAATGAATTTTCTCCTACACAGAAAGAACTCATACTGCAACGAGATATATATATATAGTTTTCAAGTAATGAACTTGAGATTTTTCTATTTGTAGTTCTTTTCAGATTTTCAATAATCTTTTTTTTTTCTTTGTAAAAAGCTTTTCAATAATCTTACAGTTACTAGTTTTCCATATATTCAAAGAATCAACTATAAAGCAAGTAGTATATCCATGTTTCAACAATTTATCACATAATAACTAGACTGTGTGCCAAATTGTTTCTCATCAAAATAATGAATTGTCATGCATGATTCTTTCTCCCTTGTTTACCATATTTACTTTAAAAATTTGTGACAAAAATCAAGACAATATTTAAAATCAGGTTTATATATTGGTTGAAAGTTCATAACAAAAAAAAAAACAAAAACAAAAACCAAAAAAAAAAAAAGCTGGTAAAGGGAATATAGTATGTACCGTTTTACCATAAAATAAAAAATTATGGATAGTTAGAAACTTCGCAACAAAGGAACGAAACAGGGGAAAAAAACATTTGTGGTTGAGGTTTCTCTAGTTTACTCAGAAATTTAAGAGAACAAAGAAGAATACTGCAGAATCTGAAATTTTGATAAGGGTTTAGATCAGAATCGTTAAATATATTTTCTCTCTCTCTAAGGTTTTCATTATTATTAATTTTTTATTTTGTCCGATTCTCTTTTCAAATCTTGTTTGCTTCAGGATAATAAGCCCTATATTCTAAAAGCTAAGTGTATGTGTGTGCTATGACATTTTTTTGCCATCACAATGACGTAATCACTCTTTACGTAAACACTATATCGTTTTCTTCCTTTTCCTTTTATATTTCTTTGTCTCTTTCCATGTTGATCTGAGTCATCTGACTGATGGCTACACGTCGACATAAACAAAAGCATCCAAAAAAAACAAATGTAATATTTGAGGTTTTTGTATCAACCTAAGGAAACAATACCGAATACCTTCGGTCTTACGCCCATTCTTTCTGCAATATCAATCTTCAGATGTCAGCTCTTTCTGCAGTGACTTTTCGTTTTTTTGTTGGGACACTTAACAACCTAGCGAAGAAATGTCCAAATACTTCACTAACAAACGAAAATTTAAGAGGGTGACAAATTAGGTGTGTAGTGTATGATGCCGCTTTTGCCCCTAGTTTAGTGTGAATCTCGCTGGAAGTAGATGGAAGTTTGAGTTTGTCCACATATTATATTATCAGGATGCATAAAGAACACATGGTCTTGGCTTCACATGATAGTTGCACACCATATAGTTCAGGTCTACTTGAAAACCCATCATTATGTCTTTTGTTGGGTTAAGATTTAGCATGAGTAACAAGCACAATATATATAAACATGTATCTAAGTATGCATTTTCCAACACAATCATATGGCCAGAGAACTTTCTACGATATGTACATTTTGATTCCTCCATGCTCCATGTTAGTTCTGTCACACTAAAACCTGTCACAGGCAACCTCTCCAATATATGCACCATTGTTTGGCATAAGCATATGCATGGACACAGACTCAGAAAACTTTTTTTTTTTTTGACAATCTTTTATTATATATGAAAAGTTGGAAAATTAATAAACAACATAAGGATAATTAAGTAGTAATAAAAAATCAAATAGATATATTTAAATTACATTTGCATACTGGACATCGTGTTTTATGTATACTGAAAAGATTGCTTCCTTGATTATATTCTGGAATCTAACTCCATGATCGTGCTAAGGTTCATGGGATTCATGTACTCAACCGAACCAGTCATGATCTGTTGGACGATGAGTCGGGTAGCTTTCTCAGTCGGATGGAAAGGGTCCCAAAATGCATATGCGTTACGGTCAGGACATAAGCTCGACAACGGGGTGCAAACACCTTGTCCGTTGTATGCTCCTTGTCCGCAACACGCTACCTTGGACGTCACGAAACCTATGAAAATTTTGATCAAGTTAGGTCTTTTTTTTGGGCAAAGTTAGGTCAGAAAAGTAATTTTTGGCTATTCCAAAAGTTATTAATTTCAAAACCATTGAAGGAGTGTTCACCAAATCTCTGGGGATTTTTTATGAAATCTGCATTCATATTGAACGCATTAGCCCCAATGAAAACATCAGAACCGATTTGACGGTTAAGTCCTTGAAGCATTTGATCCAAAAGCGGATTAAATATCGCTGCAGCCTGTTGTGCCTCGGGTGCACATTCTCCGTTTGCACTGCCAGATGAAGCAAGCTCGGCCGGTACGCAACCCAACGGTCCTGTTCCCGTAACCATTACCCTCCTTGCTCCCAGCTCATACAGTCTCTGAATCACCAAACAAGAGTCAAAAGCATAAGAATATACAATGATACCCTAAGACTAGCGTCTAACCCAAGAAATACCATGAGTATTTTCTTGTATTCGGAGATGAGAAGCTGGCTAAATTCGCTGAGAGATGATTGTCGACCTCTAGCAGAGAATGGCAAGAAGTAGTTGTTGACGAAATCGTTTCCACCAAGAGTCATGAGGATTAGAGCTCCATTTACAAGCTGTTGTGTTTTGTCTGAACCTATAATCTCACTCACTCTCTCTTGATATTCTTGGAACAGCTCGAATTGCCTACCGATCCTTAGTATGTTCAACTACATTATTTATATATCCACATCAAGTATTAGACTTGGTCAAAATAGTGTTCGTCTTTTATTGTCTCAAGAGGAAAAACAAGTAAGCATTTCAACTCTAAAAAATATACACATTGGAAGAAAGAAAATGTTTCTTTTTATGGATGCAACTCGGGTTTAATGTTTCTAAGATCGAAAAAAGACTTAAACCGATTTAGTTCAAAAGGAAGAAAGAAAAAACTAAAATCGGATTAATGGATCACATGATCAAATTGGTAGGAGGAATGTCCCTTTTGGGTTATCAAACATAAGCAGAACTATAAGAGACCTGAAATCATCTGAATATATCTTTGAGTTGAATGGGAACTACTTTTAGTTTAATTCTCTACATTTTTATTTTTATTTTTATTGAATCTAATACTGTTTGAACAAAATTAATCATACTTCATATTAATTACTTCTCGAAAAAACTATTCAGCTAGTACCATCATGTAACTATGAAACAGATTTTTGTCTTAAGCCCATAATACTTTACTAAAATGAAATTAAGAGATTATTTTCGATAGAATAATGTGATAGATGACTCAAAATGTCCCTTTGTAATTAAAAGTAAGCAGAACTGTATGAGATTTGACTATCTGAAATATATTTTTAATTAGAAAGGAACTATTTTTATTTCCATTCTCTACATTTCTCTTTTATTATATCTTTAATAATGTTTGAACAAAACTAACCATATATTGAATCTTTATTTTTCAGGAAAAATATTCAGCTAATACCACCATGAAATAATGTCCCCTGAAATAATACTATGAAACGAGTTTTGTCTTCAGCCCATAACACTAGATTTAAAAATGAAATTAAGAGATTATTTCGATGACTTACAAACTGAACACCGGTGTCGTTGAGAATTCCGATGCCGGCAGAGGCAAAATTAGCTCCGATCAATAGCTTCTCTCCGGTGAGCTCAGGGCTAAGGATTGGTAATGTTGGCTCAGATCCAATTTGCTCACCTAAAACCAAAGCAAAACTACTCTTAATAGCTCTAAAATATTGAAATAAAAAATGGGAATAATACAAATTCAAATATGGTGTCATACTGATGATGTCAGGGAGGTTTAAGCCGTTGGAGAAACGACCCGTTGCACGACCAGTGGGATAATCGATTCCGTACGGAGGAGAGTCGGCACGAGCGGTGGTGACTAAGTAATTGTTATTACCACTGTCCACGAGTGAGTCGCCAAAGACGAAGAACGCTCGAGCTGCATTTGTTTGTTGCGGCACAAAAAATAGCGTTACGCATAACGATGTTAGGAGAAGGGTGGACATGATATTAAAGCAAAAGCCTATGGTTATACTTTTTGATTATGAAAGGTTTAAAAGGAGATTAGCCTCTTCGCTCTGTTATATACAACTGAAATTTGTATTAATGGTTAACCTTTTTTGGTGAATGTAATAAATGCTATGTTGTTGTCGGTTGGCCTACGTATGTAGTAGGACAAAACAAAGCTGTTCTAATTTAAAACAATGTAAAATGCAATTAACTCAATAGGTAAGAAAATATATTGATTTACTGTTGTATTCGATTAATTAAGTTCGAATCCAATACTTTCGTTTGGAGGTAGATAAATCATGCTCTGTTGAACAAATCACGTATATTATGAAAGGATGATCTTGAATTATAAAGAAACAACTTTATGGTTTTTAAGAAAAGTCAACCATTTAAAACGTATATATATGGATCTAGCAAACACAAACTACACCTCGTGTTGTACGAGTCTTGTTTCTAAACACGTAAATGGTTATAGCCAACAATTTTATATGAATGTCAAATTAAAGTCACAGATCTTTAGTTATAACATGGATCAATCATACACTTAATTATCTTAGACCTAACCAGAACTGAAGTCCGATCAAACCAAAAACATAGCTAGGTCCAAAATAATAAATGATTAGCTGGCATCAAAAGTATCCGACCACAAATTTTGATATTGAGTACATAACATGATGAATAAAACATAAAAGTCTTCAACCAATGTATGAATAATGCTGGCATTATTGTTAACCATATATACTTCTTTTTAATCCACACATACACATATACCTAAAACAATATCTTACCACGTTGTATAGTAAATCCTAAAGGATTACATATATCACAGAGCAGGTAACTTATTTATTAATAGTATTATCTTACATTTTATTAGTTTTAACTATGTATAGTCCTTTTTTTTTTTTTGAAAATGAGGCATGATCCACTGATAATTACTTAATACGTCCAACTGTTTCTTCATGTGAGATAGATATCAGGATACATGTATAATAATAATAATCGTATAACAATTGGTTCGGAGCTGCATCAGATTTTAGCAATAAATAAATAAATCGGTTTGAAGCTATATAAACGTAATAAAGGTAACGATATAGAAGAAAAAACAACAGCTCAGATGAAGAAATGACATATATCTGAATCTGGTTGATGGAGAAAGTGTCTTTATTAAAGAGGTTAAAATGTCCATTTCTGCGGTTTTTCACAAGAATCAAGATTCTACTAAACATGTTTATCCATGTTGTAAGACTGGCTATATGGATTACAAAAAAAAAGAGTTTTATCACAAGAAAAAAAATAATCAAAGAGAGCTAACCGGTCCCAGTTAAATGCCAGTTTGCAAACATAACATTTTGTATAATCAAAGTCAGTAAATAAAAAGAGAGAGAGAAAGAGGAAAGACTGAAAGGTCGTATGTTGGTTATAAGTAGTTGGCTATCTTTTTCAGTCATCTACATTCACATGCACATTTAACTCCTGTCATCATCATCTTACCATTTTCATCGCAATACAAAACATCATATATAAGCTGTACCTTCAGCTTTGTATCACTTGAATCTAACAGTCCCCACGTAGTGGGGAACTTGAACTACTGATGTGGGAAGTCTCACCATAGTTGTAATTTTGTTCTACAAAATCAAGTCTCTCCATGACTGTAGCCCAACTGATAACAGGCCGTGTTACTATAGCCCGTTTAGTTTGCTCGGCCTCATTACATTCAACAGTTTCAGCTTCAAATCTTACGTCTGAGTCTCTGACACTAACCGTGACCGTACCTCATCGCCGCTCCGGATTCCTCCCGGTAATCTAGAACCTTTCTCATCCTAAGGCCACCCGTATTGGAGGGTTTTAATGGGGTTCATAGAGAGAATATGCACGTTTCCCGAGGAACCCATCTCCTCTCACCTCTTCGGTATGAACCGGGTTCGCTGACGTCATGATGATGTCATGGGGGAGCCACGACACGTGGCGGCTCCCCATTGGTCCAATTTTTTTTTTTTTTGAAAATGTAAACGAAAAAAATAAAATTAAAAATTAAAAAAAAACAGGTGGCGAACCCACCTCGGTATCACTGATGCAAGTGCTCTAAAGCTGAGAAATTAATAAAAATTATAAATTAATAAATTTTATTAATCCTAAATTGGATCAATGTAAAATATGACATAATTTGATAAAATATTTTTTTTTAATTTTGTAGTATATAAATATATAGTCTTAATATAAACATAAACTAATAATAAATATTGATAAAATTTATATAAATATAATCAACATATTACATATTTGATTTTTTTTTTAGTGAACTTTTTTATAATGAAATTTCTCTTTACTTTTTCTTATTATTTATAAATACATTGATGTTATTTTTTCTTTTTACATATAAAATGAATTTACATTTATAGCATTAGCCAAATAATTGAATAAGAACAACATACATTTTATATCAATAACATTTAATCAATAAATAATCTAAAAGATAAATTTTTGAATTAATAACTCTATAAATTAATAAAAATATCAAATTCCTAACATTGTTAATTTATTAAAAATTACTGTATTTGATATTTCTAATATTTTTTCACAATATATATTTGCTTTTATCTATTAATACTTTTGAATTTAACTTTTAATTAGTTTCAATTTATTTGTTCCCAATAAGATTTAACCACTTATATTTTACATTTTGATTTATATTTTACTTTTAAAGCAAAATGTATTAATTAAAGGTAGACCATCAAAATTTTGTATGCAGGAAAAACTATAACATCATACATATTTTATACAAAGGGAGTATTAAACAATAATAAAATTGATAAAATAATACAAAGGTGTGACACTATATAATTTAATTTTTTTATTTAAAAACAACCAAATAATACGATCATTATTTATAATTAGTAAAAGCTTCGGATCCTATCCGACAAAACAGCATTATACCTTTTAACTTTTGCCAGCAAATCAATAACAAAGCTGTTTTGTCATCGAAATCGCTTCATCAGAATTTTCGTTCTGCTTTTGATCTCTCTGTTAAGAAGGAAAAAATGCGACACAACTGCTGCCACCTCTCCTTCGCTTCCATCCTCAAGATCCTCAATTTCCTCCAAGCCTTCATCGGCATCTCCATCATCATCTACTCTATATGGATGCTCGACCAATACAATCGCCACGTCCCCGTCGATCCTCCTCCTTCTCAGCCTCCCACGGCTTCTTCTCCGGACTCTTTTTCAGGAATCGAGATCAGAAGTGTTTCTGAGTCCTTGAAGAGACCCATCACTTTCGTGTCGGGTCTCGTCCTCGGAGATTCGGGTTTCAACCTCCGTGCCCTAGATCTTCCTGCTCCATGGTATAGTACTCTTTTTTTTACAATAAAGTTTCCATTTTTAGGGTTTTCGATTCAATCTGTTTGCAAGTTTTGATAAAGGTCAAAGCTTTAAATGCATGATGATGTGTTTTTGGTGTTACATTAGGATAAAGTTAAGACACAGATTAATGTTTCAGTGAATCGATTTGGTTTGGTTTTAAATTTTAATTTGCAGGTTCATCTACTCTTTCATGGCGATTGGGATTTTGGTCTGTATTGTCACTGTCATTGGTTTCATTGCAGCTGAAGCTATCAATGGCTGCTGCTTGTGTTTCGTATCCTTTTATATATATATATATATATATATTCATTTGCTTCTTATTCAGTAATGTGAAAAGTATTAGGAAGTTTAATCCTTGACATGTCTGTCTTTAGTATTCGATCCTCAAAACCCTTCTCATCATACTTGAAGCAGCTCTTGTTGGATACATAGCGATTGATCGTCAGTGGGAGAAGGTGAGGTGTACTTCTTCACATTTTGAAATCTTGTATCTTGCGTCTTGCTGTGTTAAAACGGTCTAGACTTGTGTCTCTTTTAGGATCTTCCCTATGATCCAACTGGAGAACTCACTAGCCTTCGAGCTTTCATTGAAGCAAACATCGATATTTGCAAATGGGTTGGTGTTGGTGTGGTAGCTATACAGGTAACTAACTAGCCCGGTTCTTGCCTTTCCCACATTTGAGTTATGTTATGTCTCTCTAGATCACTTTGTTTGTGGTGTTTCAGCTACTGTCCTTGCTTCTGGCTATGGTTCTGAGAGCTATGGTTTCTCCTAGACAATCAGAGCTTGACGATGAGGATGATTACGAGAATCCGATTAATAGAGCACGGGAGAATCTTCTTGCTCCACAGCCTAACCAGACATCTTCTGGATCAAGCAATATTGACAACTGGAGGTCCCGTATCAGAGAGAAGGTAAATAAAACACTTAATCTCTTGAACTTAGTACTTTAAGCTTGTGATTGATCGTCTTTCATTCTTCTGCAGTACGGATTGAACAATGGTCAAAACCAGAGTCCATCAGTTTAATACAAAAGAATTGCTTCGTGTGTCTGGAATCACTACTTTCGTTTTTGTTCCTCTCTTGCAATCGTTGTAACTTTCGAGTGTGCATAAGCATTACACAACTGTCATTGTTTGATGTTTCTTCTGTTTAGATTGGAACATTGGTTTCCTTGTGGTTTGTTTGCACAAAAGCGTAACGAGATTTGTGTTTAAAATGGGAACAAGTGATTATTGCCCTGCTTTAACAATGGTTACATTACATAGCATGTTGTTTTCACTTTCAGTCGTTACAACAAAAAAAAATCGAGACACAAATCTTCCCACAAGACAGAACTACACTTATCTTACATTTTTATTTCAATGTAGTAGTACTATGTTCTCTCATCTCATCGTGTAAGATCGAGAACGGCTTCCTCTATTAGCTCTTGCAACAATGCCTTTTCGATACCAATCCCAAGTTCGTCTATTTCAACTTGAAAGCTATGAATCCATTTCCTCCCAACAATCTCCTCTTTAACTAGACTCTCTGCAGCCGCACTGTTTGCGTCCATGTCCTCTACATAGTCACGCTTGCTAGGCTCATCTGAAAGCCAGTCCTTTACCTGGGACCAGACATGCTCCACCAAGTCCAAAGGCGGAGAATAATTGCCCATGGGTGTGGTCGTTGTTTCTGAAACGATGGAGTTAATGCTGTCAAAAATGAGCTTACGAGTTGACCTGTGTTGTCTGCGTTTCCCTTCGTTAACAAACTCCCTGATGTTGTTGTTATCTAGGTTGGTGTATTTCTCTCTGAGTGAAGGGTCTAAGGGACTGTTTGGCACGTGCCACCGCGACATGAGATTGTCATAATAGACGGTGTTGCTGAAACCAGCAGCTGTCAGTATCGTTTCTATGAATAAGAACCAGTCTTCATCCTCATGGACTCCTATTGCAGGTTTAGATATGTTGTCTGTGCAAGAGTCATCATCCCATGAGAGGATCCGAGCAATTGACCCGATTGGTGGTGATTTGTCAATTAGATTAGATTTAAGAGACACTTCCTCTCCTGTTGAGAATACAACATTTGGATGGATAAGTGTTAGAGAAGAGCTGAGTAACAAAAGCTCTGAAATAAAAGCTAAGCAACTAGAGAACATACCTTGAGTTGTCCATAGCTTGCTTGAAGTGGAACATTCTGGAGTGCTTACACCTTCCTCTTCAAAAGGAGGAAACAAAACAGAAATTGGACTGAGCTCGTCCTGTTTCTCACTTGTATTCCCAGCCTCTAGAGGCCTCGGTGTAGTCAGTTCCTCCTGCAAACAAATCAAAATGGCTGCTGATTTAAGCATGAATGTTCAATATCAACAATGACTCTTCGAGGTTAAAGAATTGGCCAAATACCTCGCCTGAGATTACACTTTGCTGTTGTGATGCATCAGGTGGGAGACAATGTTCGCTAGGAAGAGTCACAGAAGAAGGCGTTGCTAACTGAGACATACCACTGTGCTGAGATACATCTCTCTTCTCCTTGCTTGCTTTCTTGTTCTTGAATGAGAACAAGTTAGAAACTTTCCATGATGATTTTAAGCTTCCCGTCTCAGTGAGCTCTTGTGGGTACTGTGCTTTAGAAGTCCTTAAAACAGATGTTTCTCCATTAAGCCTAACGTCAGAGACTGATTTTGACCTTGCAAGGATATTCAGAGAGTCACCAGCCATTTCCACTTGATTCAGATGAGTGTTTATGCATGACGTTGATACCCTTGTCTCTGGTACTATTTCATCACTATCCTCGTAGGATCCAGTTATCACTTTGGTCTCTGAGAGTGAAAGCATTTCACCTAAGGTGCTTGAGTTTCTTGGCAAGTGTTTATACGGCTGAGTGCTTCTGGTTACTGACATCAACGCCCATCTTTCAGAGAGTCGCTTCTTTGCCTCTCTGCAGACAGATGACTCCGGAGAAAATGAAGCTCGGCTGAAAGAGGAAGGAGAGAAAGGACTTTCAAACCTATTTGGACAGTCCCATGAATGTCTAGTAGCTGGTGACATTATCTCAGAATCACTAAGGTTTCCTACTAGATCTTCGTTATCAGATTTGTTAAACGAACTGTCATCACCATTATAACCATTGGACAAGACGGAAGAACATTGTGTCTCATTCCTGCGGTGACACATCAGATTTTCCCGCACTTGTAACATTATTTCCTTTGCCACTTCTTTAGACTGATCAACATCTCCAGACTCATCAAAATAGCCTTCACTGTGTACACCCCTAGGAGTGGATGGAGATGATGAAACAGCTTTAGGCTTCCCTAGACTAGGCTTCAAGACGACAATACGTGTTGGTTGTACAGGTCTTTCTTGACTTGATGATGAAGCCATTTTCTTAACCTGCTTGTTCTTCCTCCCTTGAACCACAAATCTCTCAGTTTCAATAGCCTTTGAAGGTCTCAACACTGTGATGCGTTTCGCCTCTGACTGAGAAGGAACACCAGTCTGAGAGTCTGAAAGTTGCTGAGAGAAAGAATTTGATTCCTGGAGCAACTTAACAAACAAATCCTTGTGGGAGCTTAAAACTTCAAGTGCTTCTTGGAACTCTTTGGATTGGTGAAGACTGTCATCAGTAACAAGGCGTTTTGCTTCTGCAAACTTTTGACGAACAAGTTTCTCAGTTGCATTTTCATCATATCTTCCTTTTCTAGGCGAGCTATCCCTTGAACGACTCATCTTCTGAGGCGACTGCCACGTTTCATACACATCTTTATATTCTCTGCTGAGGTCCTGATACATTTGGACCTCAACATCCATAGAAGTCACTGGATGATTCGGAGAAGAGTGTGAATAGCTTCTGGATTTGCTTCGCTGTGTAACAGTCTGGGGAAGTGTCTCCAAACCCATCAACTTCGCAACCACATTAGTAGGGCTCTGTTTAGGTTCGACCTCTTTTGACATTTCTCGAGCAATGAGCTTTTTCATTGGTGTACCACTTGCTTTGCTAGAAGCATTTCTCCTTAAATCAGACATAATCTGCGCAAATAGTGAAGGCAAGAAACATCAAATTATGCCAATAAGGACAATGACAAAGTTTCAGCCAAATATTACCATTTCAGCTTCTGAATGGCCTTTATAGGAGGGGCTTGGCATTCGAGATACATCAGATCGGCTCCTTGACAGAGAGGATCCTGCAAACAAACTACCTCGTGTTAATAACACACAGGTGCATATAAAACTCAAACAGAGATCAAGACTAAAGATTATAGGACACTAAACTTAATGCAGGAACATGTTACAACAAATAACACAGTTAAGTCCTTGAGTTAAAATTAAGTTGTACTAGTGAAGAAACAAGTCGCAGAGGGAATTGAATCATTACCATCACGATGAGGTTTATCAGTAAGCATCTTGTTCCCATTAACAGCTGTTCCGAGATCAAATAGGTTTACCATCCTCCCTAAGCATCCTGGAACTGGACTTTCAATCTTCTGAACCTTTCTGCCTCGGAGCTCATTCATTTTAGTCCCTGCAGTTTCAAAGCTTTTAGTTACTATAAAAGGTTGATATTGGCTTGGAAGCAAAAAAAAAAAAAAGACATCTGAAGGCTTCAAATGAAAACAGGTTTTGCTGCAATTGGAACAATACAGAGAGGTATAAGATACTAAAACTTAAACCTAAAAGATCCTAGAAAAAGGAGGAGAGTTAAGAAGAATAAGCCAAAGCATAACAAAACAAGAGTTTGGTAAGAACAAAGAAAGAGGAAGAATAAGATTCTGTAATCACAGGGACACTTCATAGAGTCTGAACAAAAAGGAAAGAAGAACCAATTACCATTCACATGACATATCACAATCAAAGACAGTCACTTTTGTTGTACTCTATGAACAAAACTCGTTTAAGTGAAAAGATAAATTACAAATCAACCTTAAGCTCACTGCTTTGTGAACAATTCAAAAGGAAACGAGTCCTCAGGTACACTGGATCTGAAATTAACCAGATTGCAGGAATCAGTTTGTAGATCAAAGAACTCTCTAGTAATCTCTATGAACTCTCATCTCATGACATATATAGATAGACACACAAAAATGTGTCCCACCACCCCAGAAAGAAGTCACAAGCAGAGTAATAAATGCGACAACTTTTACCAAAAACAAGCAAATCGACAAACAGAGGAAAAGTAAAAACAAAACAATCTAAGAAACTGTAATTTTTTTTCGCTGCAGGACAGATAAGGGAGAGAGGGAAAAGAAGAAGAAGCTAATCGGTGCAGAGAAGAAAAAGGTAAAGATCAGAAGAATCTATTTCTAGTAAGAAGAGATCAAAGCAAAAATGTGAAGAAAAAAAGAGAGAAAGCTTTGGAAAGTGAGATCAGAAGAAGGTAATGACTTTTTTCAGCTTTTTAAAAAAACTCTAGGAAGAAGAGTAGACCTGTTAGCTGGGATACGTCAGAAACTTAGCCGGAGATGAAGATAGATGTAAGCCAAATCTGCTTATCTCTCTTTCTCTGAGTATCTCTCTTCCTTCAACACGCGCTCACCGAGTGGGAAAGAGAGAAGGGGAGAGTTTAATAAAAAAGAGTTTCTTTACGGAATCTCAAGTACAGACAAAACATATGAAGAGAGAGAGATGGAGAGAAGAAGAAGCGAGGAAGAAAAGAAAATGCTACTCTGTACTCTCTTCCTCATTTTCTTGTCTTCTCTCTCTCTCTCTCTTTACTTTTCCCAATTATTTTATTTCCTCAATATGTAATTTGTTTTTTTTATTACAACTATAAAATATTTAACTGAGATTAAGTATAAAATGCTACAAATATCCGAATAGTTTTTGTAAAGCTCAATTAGTTAATTACTCGTTACAAATATAATACTGGTTAATTATTATTATTTTGTTATGTGGTTAAAAAAATTAATTAACCAGTATCTTTTTGAAACCAAAAGAATTAATTTTATTATGTGGTCAACGGAAGCAGGCTAAATAGTCAACAACTGTTGTTGTTGTACTTTAAGATGTTCAGACTTCGATATGAACCTAATAGTCAACAACAACAAGAAAACGTTCATAGCATCAAAGCTATTCACAAGTTTTGGTGAAGAAAGAAAAACGAAAATGAAAATAGATGTTATGGAAAACTTAATCGATTAAAGCAAATTAAATTATGATAATACAATCTCTCTATTTTATTTTGTTGCATGGATAGTTCCTCTCCCAACTTCACATTCACAATGAATGCTTTTGATTAAAATTTGGTATGGCTCAACAACCATATACTTTGCTTGTACTACTTTCACAATTACTATATGTAACAAATTGTGTAAGGATTTTTCGTATATATGCTCATTTTTTTATAAAATCATTTTCCCTTAAGGTTTTATTACTGACAATTTTGATAGGTTCATCATATTAATAAGTTGTCCCAAAATAATGGCGGATATTGATTATTTATTTATTGCTCTTAAATTCAATGAATGCAATTTTTATGAGGGATTTTTCATATATGCATGTTGTTACAAAATGAACCAACCCCTTTGTTGTATACTCTATATAAACCAATGTCCAATTTTCAACCTAATTTTATTTTAGCTCAAATGAACAAATAGAACAAACACACAAGTTAAACATAAAGATTTGTAATGCCATATTCTATATCTCTATATTTTAGTCTGTTGTTTTACATCAAATATGTTTGTTTTACTAAAATATCGAATATGGATTGCACGCGAAACGACAGTGGTGCTAAACCAATTATCACAATCACTTTTATAACGTTAGTAAGTAAAAAAACTGTTATTTTCCTTCTTCTTTTTGTCCATATTTCTATTAGCATTTTAATTTGACAATTGCAAGTTAATACAACAATACAGTTATACACAAGCACTAAATTTGTCAAGTGACGGGTTGAAACTTTATTGGTTAACAGAACCGTATGAACATAACTGGTCATTTTCATGTATGGGCAGTGGAATGATGTTCCATTCTGTCAAATTACTATTGGGGATGACTATCGGTTTCGATCATACAATTTATTGTTTCCTATATTGTTTTCTTGATAGCTAAACATAACAGGTCTGTATGATTAAGGTTAAGAACATATACTGTATGTTTTCTATAATCCTATACTGCATGTTTCCTATACAATTTGTTGTTCATTTCGAATATGTAGAACATGCATGCTCAAGCCCTTTAACTTTTATGCAGTTGTAAAGGAGACGATATGCAAAATTAACAGCAATGTAATTATGTAAATATATATGGCTTATAGTAACAAAAGATAAAGACTAAGCTAGTTTAAATAGTTCTGCATGTTTTATATGCTTTAAAAAAAATCGGGACCAAATAAAAGAAAATCTGAAAGGGATCAGCCATAATAAATGTATCTTAAATCTCAATTAATAAAAACAATAATAGCATACCAGAAAATAGCAACAAAACCGTAGAGCCACAAACATAGATCAATATATTTCAATTCCACAAAAGAAAAATATATATGATTTTAAACTACGACAGTAATATATAGTATTTACGTATATTGTTTTATGTAGAATAAATAAGATTTTGACTAAAGATGGTCATGAGAAGAAGGATATTACGCGAACATGTTTTGTCCTGAAGATAGATATATAGTACGTATAACTTTGATAACTTTGAGGCCATTGTGTACCTTTGAATATTGAGATTTTACTGTCACGGGACCCTTATCAAAACCAAATAAATCACAGACAAATCATAGTAGTCCACCCACGTGTTTAGTCCACACTTTTATCATTCATTCCCACCGGTTCCGCTCCACAACACCGGTATATAACTAGACCATCGAATTATCGTCAGCGTCGTAGAGTTTAAGTTACACTAATACCAGATTTATGTTTAATCATTCCTTATTTTGCTTTGTCACAATGAAAGTCTTGACGGTGATTAGGTTCTGACGACGTGACGATGAAGGGTCCAGCAAAAAGCGTAACCAACCAATCACGTAAGTTGGAGACACGCCAGTTGGATTTAGTATATTTAAATAACTCTTGTCCAAACGTGTAATCTCTCTATTTCTGTCATAATGCTAATGACTAGGAATATAATATACTCAGAGATACTCAAAGTTAGTGCAACTAGTCTCTGATTAGTTGCCCATATATATTTCTTATGACAATCAGTGGTGTTTCGCATATCGATACGTAATGGTCTTCCAAGTTGGATATATAGATGAACAGAACAATGTGGACATGTCTAATCGAATTAACCGGGTTTAAACTTTAGAGATCATCTACAAATATATATAGAGAGAGATTAACTAATGCAGTACTGATCTATTAAGGGTTTATAATTGTAAATGTACTGTAATACAATATTATAAATTATAAAGTGTACATATTACTATTAGATTGGTGAAAGAGATTTTAGGAACGTTTAGCTAGGTTGGTGGATAATATACAACGTTAGGGGAACAACTCTGTAGCTACAAATTGCTAGATTTTCCATGAGAAGCACAAATTAAGAACAAATGATGGTGGGATTCAGTAGCAAAGTTCTAAGTTGTTTACTGCGTCTACAAAATAAAGACTTGCATTGATGCGCCTAGCAATAAAATAGACACAACAACATAAGAATAAATGCAAACGCATGCTTTGTAGTAGAGTATCAAAATGATGTTGAAATAAGCATAAGCAATTGAATGGTCTTAATTAATAGTCAAAGAACCAATCTACCATCAGGCTCCATCACTTCATTTCTTTGTTTATATATTCTATCAGATAATTCATAGATCAATTTTTTCTGGTTCAAATTTTCATAAATCAAATTTTCTCAGGATTTCAAGATGAAATCTAATACAAATATTTACAAGATTAATATTTTTGTAGTATATATTCATTTTTCTTGAAAAGATAATAGGAGCCTCAATGGGTGTTCCACGGGCTTAATTTCTACAATATGCTTTTTGCATATTTAAGCTTTCGACGGAGGATGCAATCATATCAATAACACTAATTGAATCCCATAAAAAGGTTGAAAAAGAAAACTTTCAACGGACATGGGATTTTGATGGGCCGTATTGGGCTGAAATTTCTATTCCATAGAATTGCAACACGAATGCTTACTGATTAAAAATAACAACCAAAAAGCTTTTTTCTCTTCACATAATCCATTCGTTATCTTTCATTCCATGTCATCACATTATCCTTGAGAGCGATTTGTAATGTCCACGTGGCAGATCTCAAGAGGACGGAAACGATTTTGTTTAACCCAAAACATCTCCAGCACCTTCATCTTTTCTTAGCCTTTCCAACATATTACAAACCAACATAACAATCAAGAACTCACTCTTTCTTGTCGGAAGAACAATAAGAAGCAAAAAAAAGAAAAATCCCCAAAATGGCGATGATGTCAGCATCTTCAGCATTTGTTTTGACGTCCAACGTCACGGCAGCCACCGGCGCTTCGTCTTCAAGGAACTCCGTGTCTTTCTTACCGATGAGAAACGCCGGTTCTAGACTCGTAGTCAGAGCAGCAGACGAGGCGGCTCCGGCAACATCTTCATCGGAAGGTGCTCCAGCAACTTCCGTGGCTCCAGCTGGAGCTACTGCCACCAAACCCAAGCCAACTCCGATCGGTCCTAAGAGAGGTTCCAAGGTCAGCTAACCTAAACCATCTTGCATCTATAATCTATTTACATGTACATACACACGGGAAAATGGTTAGTAACATGGAGAAATAACAAAATCATTATTCGATTCCATGCAGTTTACTAATTACACTGTTGTATTTGAGTCACTTTGATATTTATTATATAAGCTGTTGAGGTTTGTAGGTCAAGATCCTAAGGAGAGAATCCTACTGGTTCAAGAACGTTGGATCAGTTGTGGCTGTTGATCAGGTAAACACATTGTAATCTTTAGTTAGCGATCTAAAGTGTCACATATTAAATTTCTTACCTGGTTACAAAACGTGCAGGACCCGAAGACTAGGTACCCTGTTGTGGTCAGATTCGCGAAAGTGAATTACGCCAACATATCGACCAACAACTATGCATTGGACGAGATTGAAGAACTCAAAGCTTAAAAAAATGAGAGCTGGGAAACAATTGTGTGTGTTTGGTTTAATGTTTATACCATTCTATCTATTTGTGAACCGTATGTAACCTAAAGTTTTACCATTAGTTATTTATCGTCCATCTCGACTCGGTTTTCTATTATTCTTTTACAGCACCGGTGGGATTTATCTCTCAACTCATGGTTAACTCTTTAGAAACAAATGCTTTCGAGTTTGAAGATCACCAAATGAATACATGATATATATTATTTAATCACATGTATTATTTGGATAAGGTTTCAGTATGTTGGCAGAAAACAAAATGAGGTTCAGTGATTACAGAAAACAGTAGTTAGAACTCCTCCAAGCTCCATATGCAAAAATATCCAAAACCAGTTTCCATCATTTCATCAAGTCTGATCGGTTTTACCGTTGGCTTCAGCTAACATCAGTTCCAGTTCTCCTTTCCTGTTCAGCTTAACTGTATCTGTAGTACACAGATATGAAGAAGACAATTCAGATAATTGAGGTCAAACAGATCCCCATAAATACCAGTGATTCGCAGAGAAAGTATCCTCTTAGAATCTATGACGAAACCAACAAAGTAAAAGAGAGAAAGAGAGTACCTGTGCAGCCACCAATGTGCTTGCCTCCTGTTTATTAGGAAAAAAAAAGAGTAGACATTGTTATGTGTTGTCTCATAAACCAGAACTGTATTACTGGCCAATTCTTTAAGAGGGGTATATGGCTCCTGAGTTTTCAAGCAAAGCATTGAAGATACGTGATCAAATGCAAAGGGTTTTAAAACTACTTACCAACGAACACATTAGGAACAGTGCGTTGACCAGTAAGTTTTTCAAGTACCTTCTGCAGTTGTGTCCCTTCTGGACCTGAAAATGAGCCAGAGAAGGGATATAAAATCTGAATCAAAAAAATATCTCCATCTGAAACGGAGCCTAATACTAATGGATACTTCCAAGTTCTAACAATTAAGAAGACATGCTTCCTTCTCTTATCTAAAGCCAATGACATAAACTATTACGTTTTAATATCTATCATAATAATAAAATAAAGCTAAAGCTGACCAATTGTAAGCAAAATGTTAAGCACAATACCAAGTTTATCCAATTCAACAACCAGTGGCTGAACTCCAAGTCTCTTGAACAATGTCTTCACTTCAGAACAGTATCTTCAATACACACAAAACACCAACAGCTTTGTATATTAAAATCAAGCAAAAAGAATCATAATTTATTGTTAGCATAAACATTAAGATCTCCAATAAAATCAAACTTTACAGAGAAAAGTGATGGAGACGTGAAATACGTACGGGCACCAAGTTTTGGAGTAAACAACGACAGTGTTATCATTCACAGTTGTCTTCACGCTCTCCTCCATTCCCGATCCGAATGAAGAAGAAGAAGACATGGCTCGAACAGAACATGTCTGCTTTAGACATCTCTTTAAAGGAGATCCGACAGAGTTTCTGATACCTCCGCTTATCAGAGACACCGAATAAGAAGTTGAAGAGGAGATTGAAGGAAACGAATCTCGAGGCGACGATGTAAGTTTCAGTGTGTTGAATGCTGTGACTGCCATGGCGATTGGATTCTCTGACAGATTCTTGGAGCTTATCGTTGCGTGGTACTTGTTGTCTCTCCTTTGTCTTGTCTTTTTTTCCTGCGAAACTTATTACGGTCATACTCAATGGGCCTTATTATATTTAATGGGCTTTACTTTTGTTCAATTTTGCTTTGTTTATTTCATGGTTCTATACACTAATGGGCCTTATAGCCTTTATACATACCAGCGAACTATATAAGCACACTTCCTAAGAAAATTCTAAATTTGCTTTTATTTATTTATTGGGGTTTTATCCTAAGAATATACTAAAAATCTTATTTTTTGTACTTATTTTATAATAATTTGAAGGTGTATACGTTGTATTTTTATATAATCTAACAAAAACTTAGTCATAAAAAAAATATTTTTAAGAGTATGTTTCGATGAACGTTTATGAAAAAATATTAAATTAAACGTCTATGTGTGTGTAGCCATTCAAACATCATTGACACTGAACCTGTAATGTTTTGGCAAGGCAGAAAATCAGATGATTATTTCTTGTTGTTCTTTCCATCAGATTCTTGTAAATTTTACATTGCGAATACAATCTTCACCAAGTTCTTTTGGCAAGTTTTATAGCATATATGTTAATCCACGTGTGTGTTTTGGCTCAATTCAATTATATTATGATCAAGAGTGTAAACTCTTTATAATCACTTGTTCATATCTACTGACTATTGTATGTGATCTCTGCATGCATGTGGTCCTTTTGATCATTTGGACTTTGGCTAGGATGCTTTATATATATGGTGAAATTTGCCAAAAGAAAAGAAAAAATCTTTACCAGAAAATATGTTCACCACCACCACAACGTTTTGGCGAAACTCAACTATTCCAAAAGCTTTGTCGTTTACAAAAAGATGCCATAACAAAAAAAAAAAATCGTGAGAAAGTTGTGATTTTAAAGAAACAACTCATCTATGGACCTACCTTGATAAGCTCATGTGGGGACTTTTGACTAGTTGTAATGTCATGGGTTCGAATTATTTCATTGTTTCTCAATTTGTTATTTGTCTATATCCCACCAACATCTTCTTCATTCATTTATATCTCAAATCTTTGTTCTACTGACATGCTTCTACATATATATAGTATATATGAACACATATTTGATATGTACTTGATGTATTAAATATTATGTATATGCACACACACACACAAATAACCCACGTTAGTTATCAACAATTGTATTATAAAATTGGCAAGTATCCTCTTTTGTTCAAGTTCCTTGTGTTGTCCGCGTCCATCCATGTGTATATATGTATTATGTATCTTCAAGATTGGCTCAAATGAAATAACATTAAAAATTCAGGTATATATTAATTTTAGGTATTTAAATTATTGCATATATAGTTTAAGACGCCTTATATAACACTTTAGGTGTTGACTAAAACATGCATATGTATTCTAGATTGAAAACTTGTGCGACCTGATTTTCTATTTTGGAATTTTATCGGAAAGAACCGAAATGAATCTCGAGCCGGATCGGAACCAAAATGCTCACACAAACACAATATAAATATAATGTGTGTGGGGTTGCAGGTACATGAAAAAGTGATTTAGAGACATGGGTGCAATAATGTTCCATTCGAGAATTACCCATATCCCTATGATTAAATCCATGTACGTTTGAATTATTACTCTTCACGTACCTGTTTAGAGTAAGGAACTAAAATCTGAGAAACTATATGTATATATCAACGTAGACAAAATTATAAGAAAATCCCCTTGATGATTTGTTTTGTTACTTGTTAGCGAAGTCGTACTTACTCGTATAAGCATGGCCTGTGGTAATATGAAGTGCTTGTTGGTTTCTTCTTTCTTGTAAGGGAAAATCTTTATTTTTCGAAAGAGGTAGTTCATCTAACAGACATAGGCATGTGAGAGGAACAAACCCTAGGTTTTGCAGACTTTGGTAATTTGGATGATGGACAATATGGGCCCTTGAACATGAGTGTTTTCTCCGTTGGAGAATTTGTGACCATTCCCATGTGTTACCCTTTTACTCTGTCATTTGATATCTTCAAATAAATTCTCACCACATATTGACCCATTTATACCTAACTTGCATATTCGAACCATATTTAGAAGTGACAATTAATGTCTAAACCCAATGTGTTTGTATCCAGTTATACAAACAGTTTTTTTTTTTTTGATCCAAAGGTAATCTGTCCCCTAAAAATCTCAGTCAGTAGTTTAAATTTTCAGATGAGATGTAGTGAGTTTTTTTTTGGTTAATTCAATAGTCAAACTAAACCAAAATATATCCGAACATGCTAAGGATACGTCGAAAATGTCAAGTTGATATGATTTATGACAACTTTAAACTAAAGTCGTATAAAATCTTATTACGCAATATTGAAAAAAAAAGAGTAAATGACATTGAATGTAAATCGACGCATATCTACCTATATGTGATAGATCCCTAGCTAGCTAAGTCTCCATAACCAGGATATATTATATAACTAGATTCTAAGATAATGTCCTATCTAGCTAGGGTTTTTGCTAATGTAACGAAAATTGATTGAGGAATATTATGTGTGAATGTGAGGTGACAAGTGACGAATATGGCAAAGACAAAGAAGAAAGCAAAAAGAGTAATGGCCACTCGATGTGAACATTTCCGTGTAGTTTCTAAATAGGTAACATGAGGTGAGGGTACATGCGAGGCTAGATGATGATCACTCCTGGCTCCATGGACTTTGAAATAGACTTCACGTACATGCGTTATAATATATGATAAATATGATAATGTATATAGTCATAATCATCAGCATTCCTACTTTCCAAGATAATATAGGCATATCTAGTTCAAGTATTTTGGTGGAACTTCAAATTTACTACTTATGGGGCTAGATTCCCTTTTTGTATAATCGATATATTGCCAGTAAAATATGATTTTGACTTCCATTTGAAAAATGATACAGTACCAAGGTATGAACAAAATTTGTATGAGGTTTTACGAATAAAAGAAAAATACGAATTATCTTTGTTATCCATCAAAGAGAATGATTCCGTAATACAAAAAGATAACATATACTTTTTAAAAAGGATAACATATATCAGAAAGAAAATGTACTAAAAGACTGAAATGCAATTATTATAAACTCCACATATCGATAATAATACTAATAATAATAGGAATAAAGAAAACAAATGTACAAATGATGTGGTCGAAATTGGTTTGAAGTCTTGAACTGATTGGTTCATCCTTTGACGTTGGACATAGCCCGATCTACATCTGATGTGACATTGTAAGATCTCTTTTATTAGTAATGGATCTAACTAAAATTTGGACCCAACACATGTGGGTTTTAATGTCATCAGAAATTATATTCACTTTTTTCTTTTGTTTTTATTTCCTAAGAAATTCTTCAACATATAATTTGAAACTGTTTTTTTTTTTAAGATTACGGAACTTCCGAGCTTCCGAATTTTGGCCAAATGAATTCTTTAATTTACACTCTTGCCCGAAAACTGTGTTATATATATATATATGTTATATATATATATATATATTCAAAATATCAAAATATTTTTTTTAAAGAAAAAGTGTAGCACCTCACCTTGAATATGTGATTTGTGTATACTTACGACTTAATTTAAGTAAAACAAATATACAGTAACTATTACATGACACAAATAGTAAATACCAATCTTATGTCAAGTATCAATTTTTAACCCAAATTAGCTGATAATAAGTAGCATGCATTGATCAAAATAAATGAGTGGTATTATATACACGTATACTAAGTTCTGGTATCATCTAGGTATTAAAATCAGGTTAGTTAACGTATATACAAATTTCATACACATATTTATTAATTAGCCAGTGGTTATAGTTAAGCTAGTCTGCTGTAATATTGGTCAACGTTGGACATTGTTTTCTATGTTCAGAGGGCTATTTAAATAAATTACATAGTTTTTTGGGAGGGTCAAATTAACTTCGGTTGCAGAAAAACTTAGTTACATACTTAAAAGAATGTACATATTTTCTTTCCGTGCAAAGCGAAAATCGATGCATGAACCACGACATTATATGTTCTGTTAATTAGGTTTAATAACCTAATTAATGAATTCCAACCCACGTAAAATACCTTGCTATCACATGGATGTGAAAATAGTAATTTTTAGTCAATTTATATATTCAAAGGGCTAAAAAATTGAAGAGTTTTCTGCCCCTTGGCTGTATAATAGGCCCATGAGTTTAGTCAAGCAACTGTGCACATTTAATCAAAGTATTTAGCAAATGCTGGGACGGCAGACTCACCAGTGTCATCTGCCTATCCTATGGAGACGCGATACACCGTTGGTTCATTCGGTCAACACCGACTCTTTCATATCACTCATCCATTATGATTTGTTTCTATACTTTGATTCTAACCTTTCTTTGTAAATAAATTTCTCAATTTTTTTTCTAAAATGTAAATTTAAAATTATTGCAATTTTAGTTCTTCAGATTTGACGTGAAATCCTGCATTTCTTTAATCAGTCAAGGGAGTTTGTTCACTACCGAATAAATGGAATGCCTAAACCCCTTTCTTGACAGATGAAAAGTAAGATAGCTTGACATAACAATAGAAAAGACGGTAAGCTGAAATTAAAACACTCTTCACTTTGTAAATATTAGAAAATTGTATACAATATAGATGTCAAAACTATGCAAATTAGGAAAACAAACAAATCAAATAACCCTCCCAAAAAGTTAAAACTGTAAAATGTAAAAAAAAAACACAAAAGGCCACATCATCCCTCTGTTTACACAAAACGCCCAAAACAACAAGTGGAGGAGGTAACACAAAAACAAACACACACAACACCCTTTGGGTCTTCTTCAGGAGATGGCTCTCTTCTTTGCTTCTCTAAGATGTAATCTATCTCTGTCCTAAAACTCTAACCCTCCTCCTAAAAATTAGAATTGTTGAGAGATACATCTTCGGAGAGTAGCCGTTGATCGTTTTGTGGGTTGCTTTGTTTCGAGTTTCCAAACAGAGCCTATATCTTGTGCAATATTAACCGCGTCCATAGACGCACCAGAGAGCCCTCTCCTAGTAAACCCAACCGCATACAACCCGGTCCTTCCCTTCCAACCGCTGTTTCCAATCGCTGTTTTAGGGAAACCATTCTTTGCAAAGAACTCACTCTCCTATAACAAACAATCACAAAACACAATCAGTACATATGAAAAAAGAGACTAACCCGGTTTGGTTCAACCAAACTTAACCAAGTTATTAAACTTTTAAATTTGTTTTGTTTTCTCACCTGTAACCAATAAGGGACGTTGCTACGATAACCAGTAGCGAGCACAACCGCTTCCACATCGAGTAGCTCTCCATTAACGAATTCAACTCTGTTTCCATTAAACCTTTTGACTCCTGGAACCACATCAATCTTTCCCGACCGGATCTTCTCTAAAGCACCGATGTCAAGAACCGGCGTCTTCCCTTTCGCGCTCTTCAGCTCCATCGGACCCATCTCGGGTCGTTTCAAACCGTATCTCTCAATATTTCCAAGCACCAACCAACACAACACCAACAATATCTTGTCCACTAGCCATAAAGGAAACCACTTCAGCATCTTCATTGCAAGCTCAAAAGTAGACTTCCCCATTATTTCTCTCGGCATCACATGAACCTAATAAAAAAAAAAAAACTTTGATCAGATTTTAATTCTAAAAAATCATATTTTTATTATTAAAAAAAGTTTTTGATTTTTTTTTTTAAAATGACTTACGGAGCTTCTAACGACCATAGAAGGCTTAGCGAGATGATTAGCTAAATCAAGAGAAACCTCCATCCCGGAGTTTCCACAACCAACGACCAACACTTTCTTCCCGGCGAACTTCTCGCCGGACTTATAATCACAAGCGTGAACCACCTCTCCGGTAAACTCAGAAAGACCTTCAATCTCCGGCATCACCCTCTCCGCATTCTCTCCCGTAGCCACCACAAGCCACCGGCAAATATACTCAACCTCCGTCCGAGTCGACTCGGCGTCCGACACGGTCTTGACTCGCCACAGCCCGCTCGTCTCATCGAACCGAGCCGTCTGCACGCACTCGTTGAACTTAGGGTTTATCTCGAAACGTGAGGCGTAAGACTCGAGATAGTCTATGAACTGTCGTTTCGTAGGGTACTCAGGGAAGCTCTCCGGGAAGGGCATTTTCGGTAATTGGCAGAACTGTTTGGGGAGGTGAAGCTTGAGACGATCGTACGTTCTTTTTTGCCATAGGGAAGCGATGCAATCTGCTCTCTCGAGAACAACGAAAGGAACGTTTTGTTCCTTGAGACAAGCGGCTGTTGCTAAACCGGACGGTCCTGCTCCGACGATAACCGGTCCGTTGACCCAAATGCACCGGTTATTTGTTACTTCTTGATCATGATCTATCAAACGAAACATATTCTCCATTTTTTTTTCCTTTTAAAATTTTCTTTTTAACGAGTTTTGGAAAGTTGAAGGTTTGTAGAAGGAGATAGAAAGCAATGAAGGTTATATAGAAATGGTTTTGAACTTGGAATGAAGATAGTGTTTCGAGGTTATGATGCTTATATAGAGAGAAGATACCATGTGGCGTTGAATATTTTTCCCAAGACGATATTTATTTTATTACTATAATAATCATATGATAATATGATGAGCTTCTCGTATTTTATTTTTAACTAATAATAATAAGTTAATAACAGACTATTTGTGATTGGTTAGAGTTGAAGTACATTGATTATGATTTTTTTTAATAATAAATTAAGTAGCTAATGGTGTGTGACGGTTGTGCACTTGTAATAAACAGTGGTAATGCTTGAGGACGAAGTAATATTTCTACCGACCATTTTTATGCGTTACTTCTTACATATGTGTTAATGAAGATAAAGTGATAAACTAGTTAATTATAATTAACATTGGCCTAATGAAGTAACTTATATGGTGGTAAGATGTTGAATAGAAATGGAAGTGATGGAATTAGGGAGCAACGATGGTGACACATCTTTGATTGGAACTGATTCTTGTGGGACCCGTAAGAGGAAGCCACGTGAGGAAGTAGATGATGACGTGGACTAGACAGCCACGTGGAGAGGATGAGGAGCCTAGCTGTTTGGTATGTGGAACCAAACGACTAAAACCACATCAAGCCCATTCCCTGCCATTAAGCTTCTCCACTATTATTATTTACTTGGTCCCTCCATCTCCACAGTTTTCATTTTTCTTAAAACATGAAAACTATAATTTTAAATATATTTAATTTAATTTAATTTAATGTCTGGAAACATACATAGTAGATAATACTGATATTTTTTGCAATACGCATGTACGGAAAATGTGATTATAAGATCATATCAATACATTTTCTGCTTATAATATAAAATCCGAATTAAAGATTAGGTGTATTATTACAGAAGTTAGACTATCCACATAGGTTCTTAGAAATTTCTCAAAACTAATATAGTAATAAATATTATCTGAGTACATCTGAAAACATTTTTATGTAATTACAACATATTTTCAAAACAGGATCTGTAGTGAAGCTGGAGTTCTAGAGAAATAAGTACAAAGTTGTTACACTGTTTCATTTTTAAAATAATCAATTTTTATTTCATTACATAATGAAAAGATAACGTGGACCTCAATTTTTAACTCTGTTGAAGATGTTATTAAAAAGGTATTTTTATTTTTGTGAGGCATTAAAAGAGGTAAATTTCAGAGAGCAAAATCTTAAATACCTATACATATTTTCTAAGGTTTATCAGCAAACTATATAAATGTCGACATCTCTAAACTTTTGTATGATTTTCATATTAAAATTAATTAGGCAATAGATCCATCAAAATAAAATAGAGATAATTGGCTAAAGTGCCCTATTTGACACCTATAATTAGAGAATTGCCCATGATGTGACAATCACTTTTCTTTGGACCATTTTGCCCTTTTCTACACTCTCTCTCCTCTCTTTGACATCTCTCCTCTTTTTTTTTTTCTCTTCAATCCCTAATTATTTTACAAATCTCTATCATTCTATATATAATTAAATTTTAAATTTCATTATTTTTTCATAAGTGGCTTTGAATCCTCCATTTTGACCTTTTTTTCTCTCCAATCCCTAATTATTTTACAAATCTCTATCATTCTATATACAATTAAATTTTAAATTTCATTATTTTTTTCATAAGTGGCTTTGAATCCTCAATTTTTTGATGATATCAATTTTCTGGGTTTTAGATTCAACGTCGTGTTAGCGGTTAACAAATATTGTAGACGTTAACAGAAGTGTTAGGTGTTAACAATTATTTTTACGCTTCTCGTTAATAAATGTGTTCGCTGTTAACACATATTGTAGACGTTAACAGAAGTGTTAAGTGTTAACAATTATTTTTACGCTTCGCGGTAATAAATGTGTTGACTGTTAACAAATATTGTAGACGTTAACAGAAGTGTTATATGTTAACAAATGTTTTTACGCTTCGTGTTAATGAGAGGAAAGAGAAAGGGTATTCTCGGCATTTCTTTACCAAATGATTGTGTCAGTGTCCTTCATGTCCAATCAATGGTATTTTGTTAATTTAAGCTTCAAATATGGGTAATTCACTAAATCACTCAATAAAATATGTGATGGGTTAAGGAAGGCACAATTAACTTTAATAAAGCAGGAATAACACGATTTAGCTTTTGTAACTAGCTAACCTATGCTAGGCTAGCCAAGTGATGGTGACTAACTTAGTTGCAATGATAAGATCTTTTTTCTCTTCATTGGAACTTGAAATCACAATTGTAAAGTGCGTTTAACAAAGTACACCAAAAAAAGGCACTCGTATGGGTGGCTATGAGTTAAGTTTTTGAGTTTGTCAAACGAAAAAGCTATTTGCATTTAAAAAATATTGGATCCCACCAAAACCCACTAGATGGGATTGTGGAAGGAAAAAACCTAAAATTAGAGATGTAAAGCCATGTGCACGGAACCTTGGTTTCCATAGAGCTTTCTCTTCTTTTCATGTCACAACATTTTGGAAGCTTTGAGTTTGGCATATCTATATATACTGATATACATACGCATATCGGCATATACAAAATAACGGATATGCACGCATTTTAATGGTATTTACTTCAGCATGTTAAAACAGTGTTATTTCATCGATGTCGGATTGAATTTTAAATATCGTCTGGAAAAGAGATTCACTCTAGTTAAACTGATCCTGATCCTTGGTTCGAAAGGACTAATATATACATAGTACTTCACGGTTTAAACAATGCATTCACCTTTTCTATAAAGAATATTAAGCAGTTTGGGATATGGGTCACTGGAAAAGCTTATTAGGTATGAATCAATGAATTATTATCGTGCATGAGTCACGACCACTTAGATAAAAGAAACGTACCAAACACTTTTATTGTTATTACACTATTAATGTGTTAATTCGATATTAACCACTTATTCAGAAAGCCTTTATTATTTATGTGATAGAGAGGGCGAAAGAGTGTTTCTCTCACGAATGTCGATCCCTTTATTGTACGATTTTTTGTATACTTATTTTTGGTTTTTGTCGTTGGATGTTTGCAATGACTTCGCTGTAAAAGAAAAGGAAGTCAGGCATGCAATAGTATATATGTCTACTATTGTAAAGAATAAAGAAATACGTTATACTTTGCATTCAGCCTTTATAGGTTTGTTGTAAAACATAATTTCTCCATTTTTGAAAGACCTCTCTCTCTCTCTCACTTATGAAGGAGTCTTGCTCTTATTTTGTTATACGATATCTTTAAGTCTTTGAAAAATATTTAATAATGTTTGTACATATATATCCACAGTCATAAATCATTTCTCCCCACCCCCACCCCCAAGTGTAGTTACCTAAAACTTGAATTAAGTTATATTACCATTGTGATATCACTGATCAAGAACTTAAATTACTATGTAATTAGCAATCATGTTCAAATGAAGTAAAAATGAGATATAATGGTTTGTTTCATGCATTTTTAAAAATTTATAGTCCCTTGATAGTGGAGGACGCGCGTGATCAGAAGAAAATCGAATGAATGATTTATAAGAAGTTTCAACAAAATTCGTAGCAAGTGACTTAGGGCTATATGTGCTTAAACATAAATTAAAGAATTAAAGTGAGTTGATTATAAGTATCTGAAAGTACTAAAGTAAACAAAATAAAAAGGATAACCGATTAAATGGTCACGCGTAAAGAAAAAAAGGAAAAATGATCATTTGGGATTCGAAGGCAATTAGGCGTAAAGTGCAAATTGCAGCTCATTCGCCGCAGAAAGATTTAATTTTACTTAATTAGTTGTAATCATAAAAAGATATACTATTCATTATATAACTATATACATTGCTTCGTTTCCTACAAATGGCGGTGCACTTCTATAAAGTATTACAATATTATGGTATAACCTTTACGGTTGGTACGTATTAAGTTATTCCAGTATACTCTTTAAAAAGTATATACTCTTCTTTTGGATTTTGAAGTTGTCTTTTATTCAGTTTATTCCATATTATAACAATATATATACTCCACTTACATAACAAATTTCATATCAAAAGTTTACATTCATGTTTATAATCACATCTCTTATTACATAACACAAAATTACATACAAAATTACAGCCATGTCTGTTTTTGTTATTAATTTTTTAGATGGATTTAATTATTTAGAATTCTCAGTAATATTTAGGAAAAAATAAACACAAATCAGCTCAACAATATAAAACAGTACGCATGGAATATTTACAGTCACATATAGATTTAAGCTAAACTATAACCAAAACCAAATAGTCATACATATTTTTTTGTCATACATATATAAAATCTTAATGGAAAACAAAGTTTTTATACTAAAATAGAAATATCAGAACTTTCGAATGTTTAACATTTGTGTATTCTGTCAGCAATATCAAATAATACGGAATACTCAGAGAATGATTGTAAAGAGAAGCCATTCCCGAGATTAGTTCAGCTTTTCCTGATTATCAACTGATTTATGCAATGATGAAGGAGCTCTTTTGCGGGAAAATAAAAAGAATATTTTTGTTTATTGGTATTTCATTTATTTCTTTTTACTTATTTGATCAATCAAGCGATATACTTTTCTTTAAAACAATTAGCAACTGTATGTTCATTAGACCGCATTAAGTAAGTTCTTTGGAATCGTCTTTGGAATAATATATTCGATGGTTGTGATTGGTCATGTGTAAAGCGTACTACAGAATACTGAAGATTTTGCTCTTTCACAAGTTTTATTATCACAAGATTTTGCACAATCACGATGTTCAATACGCATTTTCCTGCAAATATAGTGACAGCTATAAATATGAAAATCCTCCATCCGTAAAGAGGGTCACTGTAGTTACACTTATTTAATGAATATATAATATTTTAAGATAAATAAATTTAGAAGATGAATGTATCTATAATTAATAAAATGTGTATGTGATTAATAAATATTAATGCATTTATAATTAATAAAATATGTATGTAACTAACAAATAAAATATTAATTAATCAATTTCATATGTATGTAAATGATTAATGTCGAAATAGAAGTTTAAAACCCTCTAAATTTTCCTAGATCCTGTGAAAGTACTGCCTCCCATACATTAATCAGATCTGACTATCACTATACCTAAAATGCATATATATATATATATATATATATATATGCATTTATATTATAATATATATACGACTATATAACTAAGGGTGTTAATAATAAATTAATAATGGAGGACCTCAAAATGGATTTCCGAATATATGGTCGTTTTCTTTGGATTTTTTTTTTGTGTAGAATGTAATAAACATATGGATATTAGTTAATTATTATATATTTTTGCTGAGAGAGTTTCAAGACAGGAAATCTTAATAATAATTAGAAAATTACGGATTTTGTTTTCGCCAACAAGAAAAACTACAACAGTATAATATTTTTTTTATAAACCTAATTGTTCCCCATTTCCGAATATTAAATGTTTCTATTCTACAAATTGGGTCAAGTAGGAGCACATCCTAAGAAGGGATCGTTCTTTAAACATTTGACAGCGTACTTGGTCTGAAAGTTTTGATCTTAGTGAACTGTTAGAAGATTATAATTGATATCTTTATTAGATAAGTCTCCTGTGTGGTCTAACAAATATGATAAATTTTATGACGACGGCAAACCAGATACCAAACTGATATAGTATTTTTTTTCGCATAAGTTAAGAAACGAAATAACCTTTCTAACATACGAATGTTTAAAAGCCCTTTCACAAAAAAAAAAAAAATACCAATGTTTAATGATCAGAACTTGCATAGAGATAGGTGGCAGAACATGAGAGCGGTAATCTGATCCGACTGTACGAAAATTTTGAAAGATTTTATCTTAACCTGTGTACAGCAATCATCGATTAACTTAAAGGTACCTGAGATAAAAATTAATCAACCTTTTTTTTACTCTGCAGGCAAAACTGATAAACAAGTAAATCGTAAAGATAAAGTTTCCAAATCGTTATATATGTACATCTAAAACTAATAAAATTAATGATATATAACTACACCAATTATATATGTACATCATGGACATGTAATCTAATTGGTATGATCAAATTAAAGTACTTGAAGCATTCTGTAACACAAAAAGGTAAAACTAATTGAAATATATCGAGTTATTGGTAGAAGATTCAAGATATAGTGTTCGTCATACCATACGTCGAAGTGGTCACATGCTATAGAATATAAATTTTCAATAATTAATTAAGAAAATCGTACTAATTATGCGAACTATTTGTCACACCAATAATTACACTCTTTCTATAACCAGAAAAATGAAAAAAGATTATTTCCTACGTCGACGATCAAGAAGATAATCACCACAAATTGTACACAATTTTTCATAATTTATTTTGGTTAAAGAATAAAGATCTATCCCTAGAAATATCATTTATTTTGTCCCGTGAACAAGGCCATTGCACCTGGCGCTGCCGTATGAAGGTTTTTCATGTGACAACCGAGGCCCGTATTTTATTAGGTAATCAGGTTTAATATAATAATCAAATAACCTCCAATAAAGGTGATGAAAAAAACTTGAAACTAGGTACCGCCCAACTTCGAAAGAAGAGACAGATATACCAATAGACTCAAATTTCAAGGATTTGTGGTCCAGGAATTTATTATATTTAGCTGTGAACCAGAGTTTAGTTAAACCGAAGCTGGACCAAAGTTATTAATTCATTTTTTTATGTTTTAATTCAAATGATGGATTCATCAGATGATGTATTTCCTAATCATTGTTGCATATCTAGATTATTATGAAAATGTTCATCGATACCTTCTTATCTGAAAAATGCAATAACATTAATCTACGGTACTGTCATATGGTAGTTTATCTCTTTTATAATTGGTACCGAAATATTTTGGTTGAACATCGGTTTCATTTGAGTTTCAAAGCTAAGTTTTAAAACCCGTGAATATATAAGAGTATTTCTTCATTTAATGTTAACTACTGAGCGGGATGTATTGTGGAGTGATATTTCATGTAAACTAGTATGGTTATTTTGTCAAACCAAGAAAGTTAAGAACGTAGTTTGATTATCTATTTGCATAAAAGATGATTTAGAATAATGGAGACATGTGGTTAGACTTAATGAGACGTGGTGGTAGTGATTAACTTTAGGTCCATGGAAGAGTTTTCTTTCAGCATGGTACACGACTTATATCCACATGTGCTCACATACATACACATCAGGTGTACATACTTATATATTATAATATACAACTTATGTGCTCATAATGGTAGTAGCTTAAATGGTAGTATCAACCGTGTTCTTTAATTCCCACGTTATGGTAACCACCTATTGCATTTGAAATCATTTTTAATTTTATGAGAAATGATTAATTTATTTAGTTACCACTCTGATCTGATCGGTAGATTGCGTAAGAGTTCTCATTTTGATCATACAGTGAAACCTCTATAAATTAAAAATATTAAAACTTTGAAATTTTATTAATTTAGTGAAATATTAATTTATAAATATTTTTTATTTTAAGTTATATTTATTATAAGATAAAAAATATATTTGATTTTAGTATATATAACCATTAATTATTATTTTTGAAATATGAAGTTTATATTCATTTTATTATATTTAAATATGGTTTTAGATATAATAATACTAAATCTTATCAAAAATATATTAAACTTTACAAAAATATAAAAATAATTTCATTGTAGATATAAAATAAACAATACAACGAAGGTTCTTATGTAAAATTTGTATACTTATAAATTATTAATTTATAATTTTAATAGGATTATATATTTACATAGAATTTTAGAAAATATTATTATCTTATTTTATTTATTTGTGTCAAATTTTGAACCGATCCAAATTAAAACCAGTATAATTTGTTAATTAATAACAATTTTTAATTTTTTAAAATATTAATTTATAGATTTTCTACTGAATTTTACTGTAACTTGTATGCTCCTTTATTATCCACATTTTGGCTTGGGTCGACAATTATCATAGTAGTCTACTAGTTGGAGAGTTTTTTTTTCTTTCTAAAACTATAGAATTAGGGTTCAAACACTCTTGTTATAAACTATTGTGATGACTGGTCATTGTGAATGCCTTAACAAAAGCATAATTTTCCATAAGCATCTAAAAATTGCGTTTCCTTGATCTTCGTAAGTAATTTACATTTGGAGTTGAAAAGTAAAAAAGTAAAGTCTTACTTTATGTACATAACATGGTTGAAATATTTTCTTACTACATAAATATATGACTATTACAACTTATCTAATTATTGAAATCAATACGAATACATATCATTGAGCTTAAGCAGGTAGAATAATTATTTGTGGTTTAGATTTGGTCGGACGAGCCGCCATTCATTCAATTTTCCCATGAAGAAAATATATATACAGATGTCTTTGAAGAAAACAATAAGTAAGTATACTATAAAAAGACGAGACACACTTAAAATTTCAGTTTCTGTTATCATTGACAATGAATTTTCTATGAAGATATTATTTCGGCGGTAGACATAATTACTAAGAAAGGAATATTCTTATACGTTGGTTTTAAAATCGCCCGAGAACGTAGGTAACATTAAGAAGAGTGGATGGACATGAACCTAAATTCAACTCAAAACTCTTTAAAATATATATATTTAGAGAATCGTTGAAGTTTAATTTGGAATGTCAAAGAAACTGTCGACGGCCAAACAGGATATAATGCATGAACATTCATGAAAAGCCACGTCCTTTAATGATCCCTTGGGCTGCTATAGGGACATTTGTGTTACTTCAATGATCCTCATTATCAGTTTTATATTAGGAAAAAAGTGAGCAGTTTAATGACTTTGATCAAACTAATGTGTCACATGCATATCCTTCGTATTATCGTATACTTACGTCCCGCGCATAACGCAATTTTTAAACATTTCACGTGACACTGCGTATGCTATATATATATATATATATATATATATATATACATATTTATAAGCTTGGTTGTAGTAACTTACCTCTAACTTACTAGAGTTACGGTAAGGAGTTTATCACCCATCAGCAGAGTAGAGACCGAAGCTAAAATGTAAAAAAATCTTTTTAATTTGATTTAAAAGATTGTCGGCTCTATATTTGAATTATTTTTCTTGTAGTGCAATTATTGTTAATTCTTAACCCCCACAACGTTGTAAGTTTGACTATTCAGTTACCCAGGTTTCGTATATGATTAACAAAACAACAGAAGCTTAAAGTCAACTAATATTTTATTCATCTTAATATACATTCGTTACAGTTGTTAGTAAATGAACCTGCCATATCTTCAGAACTTTTAAATATCTCATAAACAATCCTTACGACTTTAAAAGTCAACTAATATTTATTGTATTAACCGATTGGCGAATATTGGTCCACTTTAGCAATGAAGATTTGATTATCCATATAGGAAGAAAAAAACAAAATGTAAACTTGAAATGTACCACGACCACGAGGGAGATGGTGTTAATTCATGCATACCATATTGCAAGAAGGAAAGAAAAATATACAAACTCTTTTTGTTATGGTCCCTCTGATTAGGAAACCCAATATGGTCCTGGAAAGATCCAAGTGGACTCCTTTCTAAATAACTTCATCAATTTTTTTGTATCAAATAATAACTCCACTTGTTTTATTGGGAGAGATTTGTTCGTGTTACTAAATGGGAGAATTTCATAACACGTAACGCATATATTGTCAGGGATACAAATTCTACTATACACATAAGAAACGTATATATAGGCTTGTTTATTTCTATGTGATAAAATTACTAGTTTACATGTGATAAATGTATATTTGCATAGATATATATTTATTTCATCGATCAGCAAAAAAATAACTTTTTACCAAATAAAATTTGTTAATGATACCTACGGTTATAAAATTATGAGAAGCTGAAAATGTATAATATAATATGAGAAAGCTTGAATAGACCCAAATCATGCCAATACATTGTTCTATTTGTCCACGGAACTGCTGAGTCTTTCTTTTGCGGTGGTGATGGGTTCGTTGAAGATAATGGAGATCCTCTACTCTTGGAACTACTTTTATTGAAAAGTAGAATCAAATATTTTATCAGTCGTTCTTAATTGTAAACGACGCATGTAAGACTTTTCTTAACTCCTATGAATTACTAATTGCATGTGGTATCTGACTATTAATTAATGTTACTATATATAAATGTAAATGTAGTAGAAAAAATAGAACTTGACAAAGACATTTTTTTTGGTGGTACAGAGCAAAATGAGTTCAGAAATTATGGAATATTGGAGCATCGTAGTATTGATCATCGTCTTGGTTGGTTTGGTATTGTGGCAACTTAGCATTATACTACGAAAGAATGATAATTGTTGTGGTAATGGTCAGGTGCATCCTAATAATTTAACATCTTAAGCAATTACCCTGAAGATACAAAACTACTTGCTTTCCTTACTATTTTTTCGTATGTCGGTTTCAGAAAATTAAGCAATAATTTTGAAGACGCTGTTGGTTAAATTTTCGTTCTAAATTTTTTGCTAACCGGGTAAAATATTAGATTATTTGATTATAACCGGTTATTACCAAAAAAAAAAGTAGTTCCAGACTTCCAGTGGTATATTAATTTTCATTATTGTTCTTTATTGAAATAACTTTTTTTTTTTTACAGTGGTTAATTATACATTACAAATTATGAGAAATATTACATAAACGATATTATAGCCGACAATTATTGAAATAACTATTTATTCTTCTTCTTATTGAGAAAATGATTTCAATATAAGCAGAGTTTTCTAATTAACTCTATGAATAGAATTATATATGGGGAATTTATTAAACGAGCATTAAGCTTGTATTGATTATGAAACTATGATATAACTCTTCAGCAAATTCCAGATTCGATTACTTACTCAACATACCAAGCTTGAAGAAACTAGAAGCTTAAGTGACAAAGATTAGAACGTCCAAAAAGAGGACCTTTTCTTTCTTGAAATAAACTTTTACTAATTGTTATACGATTTCTAAAAATGTTGGAATAATAGGATAGTTCCTTAGGAATTTTAAAAAACTATATCATGAGAATTTGATTAATACTCTGCACATAAATGTTGATTAGGTTCTTAGTCTTCTCTCCATCCCCAAAGCATGATATCCAGAGAGGAGAATGTTAGGGATGGTAGCATCAAACGGTAGACCACCAAGCTCCCACTCTCTATATATCACTTCAGCACCTTCCATGTCTCCTATACTCGAGAGCGCACTTATCACAGCTCTATACCCTTCATTACTCGACCCCGCGTTCTTGTGAAGCTCCCAAATCCTATACACATCTTCTCTCTCTCCCACATCTCCATAAACTCTCATCAGCTCCTCGTAAACCTCTTTTCTTGACGCGCAATCAACCAACAGCTCTGTTCTATGCAGCATAGCCAAGGCCTTTTCAGTTGACCCTGACTTCAAGTAAGCCTTTGCCATGTCAATGCACGTTCCCCACTCTAGTTTAAACCTTTGGTTGCTGCTCAGAAACTTCTCCATGGCCTTGATGTCTGAGACAGCTGCGTATACCAAGAGGGCGTGGTTCGCTGTGAGATCATCTGGCTCGACGTTGTTCTCTTCCATCTCGCTAAGGAGGTCATTGACGTCATCATGGCGTTTGAGTGGACTGTAGAGAGATAGCATTAGGTTGTATGGGGTAGGTTTCAAGAGAAACCCTAGCTCTCTCATCTGGTCGAAAACAGCTTCTGCTTTATCAAGAGTGGTGTCGTCTCTTGTGTACAAGGTTAAGAGAGTGTTGTAGACTGTGTAGTCCTTCATGGTCTCAGGGATGGTTTCAAAGAACTTCTCTGCTTCTTTCAGACCTAAAACAGTATCTACCAACAAAACCCTAGATGCCATATCTTCTGGAAACAGAGTGTAGACACGATGTGAACTCATCCATTCAGATATCTACAAGAATCAAGCAAAAGAAAGATAATATAAGATAAAAGGTTTTGATGAATTAAAACGAAGAAAGAGTTGTGTGTTATAAACCTGGAGGGCGTGGGAGAAACGTTCGGAATCTTGGAGGATCTTGATGATGCATCTTAGGTCAGAAGGCTTGACTTGATTACCTTGTTCTTTCCATTGCTCAAGGGCGTGAACGACTGGTGTCTTCTGATCTAAAGCCGTAGCGATACGGAGAAGTAAAGCGTTGTTGTTACGGTGAGGAGAAACTAGGGTTCCGGCGTGAATGGAAGTAGGAGCAATGTTGGAAGTCTGGATCCGTTTTGCTTGTTGGCCAAGAAGTTTCATCGTATTCCTCATCATATTTGGAGATGAGAGATTTGTTGATGATGTATCTTTAACCGATGTAACGTATTATATAGAACGATGAAGAAGTATACTTGTGTAGCACGCTCTGCTTGTTACTTTAGGTTTTTGCTTCCACGGCAAGTTGTGGACTCAAAATAGTTAAATTGTTAATTAATAGTTATCCAACAGATTGAGTGAATTATATCATAAAAACAATGGTAAATAAGTGGATGTAATTAATAAAAATCCAATATAGCGAAAACTATAAAATCTTTTACCCACTTATAGGTTCCTTTTGTACAAAGCCAAAACATGAGTTTGTTATATCCTTTTTCTAACAGCTGGTGCATTTCACCAGATTTAAAACACAAAAATTAAAATTTAAGTTGTATCAAAACGAAGAAAAACTGCACAAAACATAAAGAATTCTTCTCTTTTTTTTTCATCCCAGCTAACGCATAGACCTTGAGGAACATGTGGGATGGAATCAGAGAAAAAAAATAACAAAGAAACGAAATGAAGAATTGTTCAATCTATTAATGTCTCACCAATAACAGTGAAAAAAGAAAATAAGAATCTTGAAATGTTCTTCCTTCTGCTTTTACTGGTGTGTTCTTGAAAGGATAGAGTTAGAACACATGCAGCTTCTTTTGGTACGTTACCATTATAGCAAGAAACTGAAAGCTGGGTTTTCTTCAAGCTCTTCAGCTGGTTTCATCTCTGCAAAGTCCTTATCTTGCATTGAACTCGATAGATCCTCTGTCGTGAATGGAATGCTAAGCAAGAAACAAAAAAAATTCGTTTAATAACCAAAGCTAAACAAAGCTTCTGTATAGCCAGAGATGGTGAGTTTTGGTGTAGGATTATTGTGTTACCTAGAATCTTCGTCTAACAAGAAGGCGCTGCTGTCAGCATCGTTGGAATCCTCTATCATAAGCACTCTCATGCTTGAAATCACCTGTTCATGAGCATAATCAGATAAGAACATAAGAACAGTTAGAACAGTAAGAACAGTTGCATAAAAGCTTACATCTTGGGATACACTTCTTGTGTTGTAGCTGTCATCCCAATACAGAGTACATATTCTGTAAAGCTGCTGGACGCTAAGAATCTGCAAAATTTACATTCAAGTTCAGAAGCAAATTCTTATGCATATGTATAATATTCGTCTAAATTTAAGTACAAGGGTCAGGCCGATAGAGAAACTCACAGGACATAAATCAAGTGCGATGTCATCGTACGAGATTCTGTACTTCTTATGGATTACCTGTTAGTAAATGCCAATTCAAGAGACAATCATGAGAACAACCTCCCAAATCTAGCAAATATATGGAAAATAGAATATATATACGATTTTTCTTATAGTCAGACAAGTGTAAAAGAACATACCAAAAATCCAACAGCTTGCCTGATATGTTTAAGTTCATCCCAGGATGAGCCAGCATACTGCAATTCAAAACGTATAATGAGCCAAACTACGCTATAAGCAATCTGTAATTATAAAAAAAAGTAGAAAGAGGGATTTGCTAGAGAATACTTCTTCTTTTGTTTCGGCGCACCATTCCTCTAACAATGCTAAACCAGATTTTACATACTCTCCGTTGCTAAATGTACAACATTCTCGTCGCAAAAGAAGGCTGCAGAAAATAATGAAACCCCGTTATAACAATACATGGACATGCCTAGTTGATAATAGACAGTAAACCGATCTCTCACCTGTTAAATAGTTGAACATTGATGAATGAGAATGTCTGAGTAAATATCTTTTGGATAAGAACCGGAGGAACCTAAAAGAAAAAAATGTATATATAAGAAATTTTCACACACTAAGGAGAAAGAAAGCGTGACTAGAAAAGACGAGGTTTTTGGATTTTTCCCATACAAAGTTCTCCTTCAGTGTGTTTAGAAGTGCGTATAAGCCGTCAATAATTCCCTTCCAGTGCTCTAAAGGAGAATCCTTTCCCAATGACTTTGCAGATCGTAGCGAACGTCCCGTTGATGTTCGTGGTGCCTAAAGAGGTCCGTTCATCCGTTCATATCAGACCACATACATAAGAAGACTAATAGTATCAAATGTAAAAAGGTTAACAATGTTTTTTTCTTAGCCTACCTGGATGCAAAGGGAAAGCAAAGCTTGCAATTCGTTTTTAAGGTTATCTCGAATCATTCCAAATATCTTTTCTACGTAAGCCGTAAGCTGCTGTTTGAAAAGCAAAGCTGGATCTTTGGCCTCAACCGGGCGAATCACTGCAGCCGCTGCGGCAGCTGCTGCTGCAGAAGTCTCGGCAGAGGAAGGCGCTGAACGGAAACCCTGGCATATTAGAAGATAATGCTTCAGAATACTTGAATGATTTTGAAACACAACTTCATTAATATACAAAAAATAAACAAAAGGCATATGTACCATGGCCATTCTTCCAAACAAGGAAGTCGAAACAGGTGGTTTTCGCTGTTGAGTGGCACCACCGGGTTTCAGACTTTGTTGGATCATAAACAACAAGGTTGAAGTATTGGACAACCAATATGCCAAATGCTCATTGTCGTCATCATCCTGATAGTAAAAATCGCAGAAAATCAAGCATGATTAACAATAATCTACGTTTCAGAAAAATCAACACCATATTACACTGTTTCAGATAATTGACGACAAAAAGGGGATCAACAATGTAGTAACTATAAAGACTTGGCATGCATTTCAGTACCTTGATGGCAGAACCAATCATTTGAACAAGACGATCAAACACGTTGGTTCTTTCAGCTTCGAAGGATTTCCAATGAAGGAGACATTTGTATATAGTAAATGCAGCTACAGGCTTCCCCTGGTTGAATCCAATATTCTTCGTTACGCAGTTGATAAGAGCACCAACATTCTCCTATTACAAGATAAAAAAATCTCTCTCTTCAATCAAAGAAAGCACATCCGACAGATCAGAAACACAGAATATAGCAACTAGACTGAACAGCATACATGTTGACGTTCCTTTTGCAAACTCCGAGCCTTTGCATCAGATTCTTGGGTTCTTGCTGGTGTTTCAATCTCAGCCCCCTGCAAAAATGTCGTTAAAGACATACAAAGAGATTGAACATAATTCAGGGGAAAAGGGAGAGAAAATTAAGAAGCGACTTACATTGATCAGACTTTCTTTGCTTTGAAAGTGACCACTTTGTGAATTCTGCAAGTAGGAGAGCAGTACTTTAATTATCATGATTCCGGAGAAATCAAGGTAAATTTTGTTTAGATATACCTTAACTGGAGTCGGAGGGAGTTGTCCTGATGTGTGTAAGAGGGATTTTTGCCTCAATATTTGGTTTTCAGATTCCACATCCAATATTTTTTCTTGAAGTCTGCAGATGAACATGTGAAAAAAGTATGCTTAATATTGAGTGCCAATGGAATTTTGGTGAATTCATTAAAAGAATCAGAGATGAATAGTGAGTACTCGTGCACAGCTTTTTTCAAATTGACAATTGTCGTTTCAGCCTCTAGAGCCTGCTTGAGCCTCTCCTCACTTAGTTTTCTCGACTTCTCGAATTTTTCCTCTGTTTCGCCAATCTTCTGCTCGAATGAACTTACCAGTGCCTGAAATTAAATGGAAAGTAAGAAATATGAAACCTTTCTTCCACGTGGCTTTGACATCCTTAAGAAATAAAATAAAATAAAACAGATAAATTTCTTACCGTGAGCCTTTGGTTTTCACTAGTTAGCTTCTCCACCAGCTCCGTGTCAACTACAGGAACCTCCTGTAACACAGGAACAATTTCTGCCGTCTTTTTAGCAGCTTCCATTTCCTTTATGAGCAAGGCTTTGGTTTCCTTGAATTGAAGTTGCATTTCATCCAATGAAGATCGCAGTTTTGCATTTTCTTGTGTTTTACTTTCTTCCAAGTCCGTCTAAATAATTAATGCCACAAAACTGATATGTTAAACATCTGAATCCATAAATGCCATAGAGAAGCTTTTGGATTTGAAATATTTGAAGGATAAAAGGCAAACTAAAGAGATTAAAAGTTCTCTATTAACTTACCCTCATGCGTTTCTCTAGCTGTAGTCTCCATGTGAGCTCTTCCACTTGTTTCTCAAGCTTATTCTTGGCAGCTTGGAGAGCTCCTGTTTCCTTTGCAGCCTGCACGAAATACCAAGGCATAATTAAAATCATGTATTGGAAAAATCCAACATCTTCTGCCCATGTTACGAAGATACTCTAACGCAAAGGATAACTTCGAGCTGCTAGCAATCGCGTCAAGAGAGCCAGCTCAATTTTAAAACCCCAGTTACGCCATTAGTGGTGCATAAAAGAGTGTACACAGAAATGAAGAGAAATCTCACCGTCTTAAGCCTCCGCAGTTCTTTACGGGCTAACCTTGCTCTCCATGCACTTTGTGTTGTAACTGTTGCTTTCTTTAGCCTCTGGTAGTGCAACTGGGACAAGAATTTGCGGCAATGGCTCTGTTATATACAAAGAGGACAAATTAAAAGTCATGATAAGGAAGAAAAGCTCAAGACGTTTAGTAGATGAAGCCAACAAGAAAAACATGTCGTCTATTCAACAGGAAACTGTACAGAACCTGAATAATAATTGCCGCCTTGTTCTGCCTTTGGAACCGTAGCTCGTCACGGGAAACCATACCACGTATTGCTGACTGAATGGAAACAGCAGAAATATATAATTCCTTGTAATATTTTCTGGCAAGGTGCATTCGTATGTCTCTCTGAATCTCCAAAACAGCAGCTTCTCTGCGCAGTCCATCAAAGATATGTCGAGAAAGTTGACCTATATATAATGGAATACAAATCAGAAAATGAAAATTAGTAACATTTCAAATTGCCTGAGTAGTAAAATCGGACGTTATTCTTTAAAGTACCTCTGCACACAGCCTGCATATTTACTGCAGCCTTGCGGAGCATCATCAAATTCTTGCGGAACAAGTACGAGCGGAATTTCCTCTGGATGCTGGTGGCTGCTCTGCCTAAGACTTCATTTCTCCGAGCATCTAAGTCAGCCATCTGTCCAGCCCTAAGGAAAACCTTCGTCTTACCAATCTGTATAAAAGAAAGGGCATCATAAAACGTGGATAATTCAGACGCTCTCATCAGACTTTTAAAGCTCAGCTACATTGCAAAGTATTCAAAATTTGGCGCTTCAAAAATGTACCTGGTATCCTTCGAGTCCAACTTTTTCAAGAAGTTTCTTGCAGGCAGCTACATCATCAGAACTAAAGACGCCAACGAAAAGTTAAAATGTTTTAAATATCTAGGGTTGTTTCCAAACACTAAATTAAAGAGAGGGAAACCTGTTATCCGAGACTTCAGGAGCAAGGACACTAAATCTCTCTAGGAATTCTTCAAACTTTTTCCGAGTAGGAAAACCAGCACAGCTAATCCTGATTGCCTCCATAACACCCTGAAACATACGCATATTCGAAATTTAAAACTGGCCTGTAACTAGCACATTTGAAAAATAAACCAAAAAATATGGAAATCCCACCCCACATCGGAGCTGTTGCAAAACATTTTGGTTCTCAAAGATCAAAGGCTTCAGAAGATTATTGGGTTTCACGCAACGAATATAGTGAGGCTCAGTAGTACTCAGCGTTTCAAGCAATGTCACCAATTGTTGCTGCAATAAGTAAGAAAGTGACTTCAGTAATCATGAGATTAAGATTAAACAGAACAATTTTTATATAAAACAACATCATTTATCGCACCTTAAATCGTGAACCGATCGAAGAGAACTTTGTCTTTTTGTTAGCATCTTCAGCAAGAAGAGGAAAGAGACATGAAACAAAGGTGCACCTCGAAGCATTTAACAGAGCCTGATGCTCCGCGACAACATAATCTTTATTCTTCTCCAAGAACTGTTCGGTCTGATAAGTGACCTGAAAATACAATTCAGCAAGATCTCAGCAACTATTATTAGGGAATAATTGTACTATCAGTATCCACAACGCCGAACTAAGTTTATACTCACGTCACCAGCGTAGTGGCAAATTGTGAAGTCCGTACGAGCTAATTTTGGCTTACTAAAGTGCTTGTGATCTTTAAACGTTTGATACATCTTTTGAGCAAATGTTTCATGTGTTGATCTTGGGAACATGCTGCAAGATACAGGTAGGGAGTGGATATGAGACTAGACAGACAAGACAATACATGCTGAACAATAAATGAAATTTTGATATGAAATGAGAAAGAGAAAACACATGCTAGACAATATAAATTCAAATTCTTAGAGCCATACCAAGCCTCATCCAGGAGAGCAATGATACCACCAGGTTTCTGAGACATTAACAAAATAATAATGAATAGTGTATAATATAAATAATTCTCAGTAAGAGGCAACAGATAAAACATAGTGAAACTAGCAACCTTTTCAATAAGCTCCAAAATCTCTTTATTATCTACGAATTCAATGTAGCTCCAATCAATTTCTTCTTTGTTATATTCATCTTGTTCCATTTTGAAGACGTGCTGGCCGGGGAAAAAATAATGTATCATTAGTAGGGACAAATCAGACTAAAGAACAAAAGCGATTTGAAGATGAACAAACCTGATTAAAATGTTGTTGAAGTTTCTCATTCGTCAAATTGATGCAAAATTGCTCAAAACTGCAAAGCGCATGCAATAGAAAGCAATTTTTAAAAAACCACAAGCAAAATCCGTTTGATATTTCACTTCACTTTCATTTAGAAAGAGATGACCCTTTTAAGATAATTTTAAAAAACTTTCTTTGTCCCTTTCCCTTAACATCAAAAAACTTATAGGAGTTGAGATATATCAAACATTTACTACCCTTTGCACTACTTGCTAAAACTAGAAATCTATAGGGAACCAACAAACTACAGAACAGAACTATCAAGTCAAATATGAAGACTTATTTTTATATCAGGCTAAGTTCCATAATATTTCTCTAAGGTGGTTCCTTTCCCCCTATCAAACAAAAGGCATACCGCTTAAGCACCTGTTTGTCTTGAAACTCTCAAATCCATATATATCTAGCACTCCAATTAAATATTTTGAATCAGGATCTTGTCCAATTGAATCATTGATCTTGTTCACAATCCTGAAAGAGAAATAGAACAAGTTAGGAAATTTAAACTAAACAAAAGTTTGCATATCTGCAAAGAAAGAGAAGCATCCAGCTACCAAAAATCCGAATGTATTAGTATTAGGCATACCAATCAAACAATCTTGAATAGACGGTTTTTGCTAATGCATCTCTGCTGAGTGCCGCAGATTCTGGATCCAGCCATTTCGTAATGTTTTCATCACGTGTCACAATCACACGTTTACAAAGAGAATCTTCCAGTGCCTGCTCATCGCACCTGATGAAATCCAAGAAGTAAGAAATGAGTTCTTTTTTTCCATATCAAATGAATTAGTTAAAGGAAGGGCGCTTTTCACATTTGAAAGTCATATACTCATATATAATCAATAAGTTACTGACATGAAGAGCTCAGCTGCAGTCTTCAGATGGTAGATGGACTTCTCATCTTTTGGGGCTGATGAGTCTGCTTCTTTTCCTTTTCCAAATTCAATGTTACCTAGATGAAGAATAGCAGCCACAACTCGAAATATTGCTTCCTGACAAAACAATTATGCCAAAATACATTCACATGTCAATACCATAATTACTACTAAAGCAACGACCAAAAAACCCTACCTGCTCCTCTGAATTTATTCCAACCACATCCATTGCCTTTCTAGTTTCACGATACTCCTTCGAGTCATCCATTCTCTCCAGATCGATGCACTGAGACTGATTCAAGTAATGGAATGTTCTTGGATCCGCCAATTTCCATTTTTTAATGTCCTGATTAAATAGTCAAGGAAAATGAGAGGACATCAAATCAATAATTTCGATGGCACATCCTTATTGAACTGTACAATTTTATTGATACGTTTCCAACAGAGTTGTAATAAAGCTGAAGAAAATATATACAAGCAATTAAGGTTAAAAGAACTCTTAGAAGTTCATTAACAGTTGGCAGTAAAGACCAAAGTCTGATCCAAGTAGAACGCTTAAAACGGAAGCACTGTAAAAGCCTAAAAGGAGAGATGAACCATAAGTACCTCAGGTGGTGCAGCACAAAGCATGTAAAAACAATGATAGTTCCTCTCGGGATCTGAGACCTGGCAAACACGCGATCTTTCTAACAAATAAGTCCTGATAGCAGCTCCCGATATCCTTCCCCTTTCATCGAACTGAATCTCCACAAATTTTCCAAATCGACTGCAACATGATAATGATCATGGATTAATAGGTGAAAGGTTATTCAACGCAAGAAAAGATGAAAAAGTATGTACGCACACACACATGCATATGTATAGGTATATCTTATACTATATGCACCTCGAGTTGTTGTTCCTAACAGTCTTTGCGTTTCCAAATGCTTCTAGAACAGGGTTGGACTGCATACAAAGAAAAGATAAACATATCCAAGAATCGATTAAGAATCTACTTCAATAAAACCTGACTTTGGAAATCCAGAAAGTCTAAACCAAAGATGTGCCAAAGATAACCTCTAGAACTTTCTTTTCGACACTCCTTCCTTCGGAAACAGCTCGACCCCCCATGTCCGCCAGATACTGCATGAGCAATTTAGTAGTCTCGGTCTTCCCTGCTCCACTTTCACCACTAACCAAGATTGATTGACTAACGCCCTGATTTTTCATTTGTCTAACCCCAAGGGGAAACAAGCCGAGATAAGCCAAACAGGAAAACAACCAGTAACAAAATGGGGGAAAAAAAAAGAAGGATTTCAAAATTAGCTAGCAGGAACCTGTAAGCTGCATCCGCAACTGCAAACGGGTGGGGGCTAAGTTCTCCAAGGGCTGCACCTTTATATTGTTGCATCATATGATTGGTGTAAAGATGAGGTAATCTTCTAAAAGGGTTTACAGCAATCAGAATATTCCCTGTGTAAGTCTGGAAGAAGGTATATAATATACATTAGCGCAAATGCCTGTGAAGGAAAATATAGACGTTGAAGATGCAAATGCAAATAAAGTACTGACATATATTTCGTTGATATCAAATCTCGATTTCATATTTTCGAGGACTCCAGGTTCATGTAAATAAGCTAGCCTTGTCATATCATCCACTCCAGAAGCTGGAGCTTCAACATCTTTTGGGTATGCATCAGAAACTTGAACAGCCACCTAACATTTTTCCAATAATATATCCAAATCGCTTACTATAAACTTAATCATTGCATAAATATAAATACTTGAAATGTATTTTAACAATTTAAAACATACCGTCTTCCCGGAGGAACATTTGACCTTGATATCATTGCCTTTGACCTCAATAACTTCACCGTCTATCCAGGCCACCTCTGGATCTTCCACCCAAACGGAAGAGCCAACACTAACTGTACTACAAGCCTGCATAAACCCCTCAACACATTCAAATCAATCTATCTTCACCTCAACTTTATTGTAATATCTAAAAATGTAGTGTGACCATATTCCCCCCCCCCCCCTCGTTCGAAAAATACAAATGAGAAGATTTAGATGAAATCAGTAGGATCATCTTCATAGGGTCAATCATGACTCCTAGCTCAAACCATTCAAGTCAATCAGCATCAAAATTTGAGGTCAATGATGAATCAAATACGACTTCGGCTAGAATTCTACATCACTCCGCAAGGATCAAGCACGGATCAGTACTCATCACATGAGACAAACAATGTCAACCAAACGAAAGATACAATCGGCCTTGTAATTTAAAACCCTCTCCGGAAAATAAACGCAGAAAAAGACATAAAACCATAAATAAAATACCATTTTTTCACCGGAGATTTAATCAGATCAGAAACTGATTGTTTGATGTTGGATCTAAACGCATGAGGTTCCACCAAGAACAGACGATCGTTACACAAACTTGAACGGCGGTGAATGTAACTTAAGGAGCAGAGGAACTCTGCAACTCGAAAACCCAGAAGTGACACAAACCAAAAAATACGATTGATTCAAATGGGAAGAAGTAGGTATGAGAGCTTAGAAGAAACCTTCAGGAAAACAAAAAATTAAATAAATTCAAATCTGCTCGAGAAGAAATCGGGTAATAAGCAAGCCTCTTTTTTGGTCTCTGATTTCCTTTTGTCTTTTTTTTTCTCGTATTTATATTTCTTTAGATTTTCTTCCGCCTTTCTCTTCCCAATAGTGTGATTTAGTCGTGGGAGCTTTTACTTCTGTAATTAAGGTTAATTAAACGTTAATTTACCTTTCGACCAAAAAAAAGCGTTAATTTACTCAGTTCCTAACATACCCCTTTAATAATGACTTCAAAATGCTAATAAATTATTGGTCCACACTTTCTCTACTTCCATTATTTTGCTAGCTCTGCGAAAATAAAATGCCAACTAGCATTCTGGATTTTGTAATGCAAAATGATGGGATACAATAGAGTCCTACAGATTCTTAATAATATAAAAAATCTAGTTATAGACAATGTAATTACTAAACTTTGATCTTGTTGACTAAAGACCTAAAAGACAGATATGTTTTGCTTTAAAAAGTAATCGTGTTTTGGGAAAAATGAATATACATATAAGACAATTTGTTGACACAAAGGAAGACAATTTATAAGATTATATCCATCATTAATACAAACATTTTTGAAGTATTATATTATGATACACCACTTAACTACGAGAAAATAGTCAATTTGGGGTTAAATTTTTAGGAATTTCATACGAGGTAGTAAAATTTTATTTCAGTATTTGGGGATAAAAGTTTAGGACTGAGTAACTAATTACACAAAAGAGAAAAGACTTACCAAGTTCCAAAAGACTTGAAAATATTTGACTGTAGGTGAATAGAACAGTGTCTGTATGAATCATCAAGAAAAAAACACTTAATTGGTCAAGTATGGTTCGTCACCACAATTAAACACTTGACATTAGAAAAACATTTGCTTTTCTTTACGGCCCACACGGCCGATCATCTCGCCGTCACTAAGCTTGTCAACAACACGGAAATGGGGTCCAGAGTTTTAGACGCCAATCAGATAGGCGCGTGGAAACAGCAGTTAATATGATTTTGATTTTGTCTTTACAAATACAAAGCGTTAACATCATCAAGTGGATAGAGGAAGTGACGACACACACAGATAAGTAGAGCGTGGGCGTGTCAACGTAGCTCTCGGTGCAATCCTAGCCGTTAGTGATAAAACGCATGTATCAGACGCGATCACCAAGGTTGAAGCGTTCTCGTTGTTTAACATTTACTAGTTTAGAATATTAACACCACTTCATATAGTATGTTTCTTTTTACAACAAAGCTAAGTCAAACCTAACATGAATTTTAGTATTTGACGTATAAAGTTTTAAATACTAGGATAAGACCTGCGCCTTGCGCAGGGTGAATATATGTAATTAAAATATAAAATTTTAATATTCACAAATTTAAAATTTACATATGATTGTTTTTGTATGTATTTGAAATTTTAGAATTTTGGAATTTTTATATAATTATCTATACGTATGATCAAAAACAACTTTAATTAGAAATGTAAATCAGATCTTAGAAT